>JASAND010015565.1:0-18613 GCA_030248195.1 Trissonchulus latispiculum
ACGATATGATATGTTTTGAAAAGTTTAGTAGGTAGTTTTTCAGTCAGTGTAGTTTGTTCGTTTGTTCGTTTGTCAGTTTGTTCGTTCGTTTGTTTCGTTTCGGTCACAGCCGACACAGTTTTACCCAGTCGCAGTTCGACGAGTCATTCCGAGCTGACTGTGAGCCACGTAGTTCGTAGGCGGTGGGGATCGTTTGGCTCCACTTTTATTGTAGCTAGTATCGTAACATTCCGTTTTATTACTAAAACTAGTACTTGAGGCCTCAAAACTAATGTAACACAAGTTTTATCATTGTCTAATCCACTGTGTGACACCTGTTGTGATCGCCGCGCGGGGGGCCGGCGGCGGAAAAGAGGGGGTATTTTGTGGGATATTACCCATTAGGGCACTAGTAGCTAGCTGCGCAGTAGCGCAGCACTGGAAATTATATGTTGTGCTATCTTCATATGCTTGACGCAAAGTATGTTCTATTTGATGAAATTGTACAACTTTGAGCCATTTTGACATTCGTCTTATTCATGAATGATAAAGATGATTTCTTTTTGGGCTAGCTACGCCAGTAGCACAAAGTATATATAAGAGAGAGAAAGTGTAGGTTTAGTTCAGTTGTCATCGGTGTGTCAATTGGGCTGGGGGCTTGATTCGTTATTGGGTAGGAGCCGACTGGGCTAAGTTTAGGTAATCGGGAGTGGGTAACGCCCTCCCCTCTGCATTGTTTACTCACTTACCGTGCTCTCTCGTATGTTTATAATAGTTTTGTATGTCTGTTGAAGAATTGGTATGAGTATTTGACATCTGGTTTAGTAAAGTCTAGCGGTATTTAAGTTTATTAGATCTAGGGACGGTCGCTTAGGGCCCACAGATAATTATTCTTTAATCATACTCGCTAACTTACAGCATTCTCACTTCTTCTCTCAATTGAATAAAATAAATATATCAGGCCAAAACGTGAACACCCAAAATTACAGACCCACCTTTACTCTGCGACCGGTTTCGGACCACGGGGATCCTTCATCAGGCAGTTCCTGTTGCTTCGACGCTTCCTCCTCTCCGATAAAGTTAAAGGACGCAAATGTTGAAAATTCTTCTCTCAATTGGCTAGGCTTAGATGTCACACACTGAACTCTTACTTGCAATCTTCACTGAGGTCCGACACAGTTTATTCTAGAGGTACTCACACAGTACCTCACACCTGGCAACAGACTATTTTGAAGTTTCTTGCTTTGAGTTGCGAGAGCGGAGTACATCTGCCTTCCTCCGCAGTCAACTCATGTGTTCGCTTGTGTGTAAAAGTGTGCGTTTGTGAAAGCGTACCGTTTGGGAATTCAAAATTTCTGCAGATTAATTTGTAAATAACAAATTAATTTTTTAATTTGTAAATAACAAATTAATTTTAAAACGTAGAAACGGACCCCAGTTTTCCAAACTTGGCTGCCTTGGCAAAGTATGCTCTCCGTTTCTACGCCCCAAATGCAGAGGCTGGACGTGGTTTCAGCTTAACTCTTCTACCACAATAAAGGACTTGGCCTCATGCCTCTGTTTGTACTCAAGAATACAGCCACGCCGTTATTTTAGGGGAAAATTTTTCTTTAAATTTTCTTTTCTTTTTCTTTATCTTTTTCTTGGAAAAGAAGAAATTTGGACACAATTTTCTTTTTCTTTTTCTTTATTTAAAGAAGAAAAGGTCAACTATGATGTCTCAAATTTCAGTTGTCAGTCAAGCTTGCGCAAGGAGCCCAACCTAGTGACCGTTTGCTAAGGACTCCTGCTAGCTTCAATATATGCGGCCAGTGTCTATGTCTATGTTAGAAACATAGCACCTGTCAATTTCAATTGGAGTTTTAGGAAATTTAAGATAGCACTGAAACTGGGAAATTATAAAGTAAAGCAGAAGGCAATTAAAAGGAATCCGCTTTTCTTTCTCTTCTTCTTTAAATTAAAGAAAATGGAAGTGGAATTTCTTTTTCTTTATTTAAAGAATTCTTTCCATTTTCTTTCTTTTTCTTTCCCTTAAAATTCCGACGTGGCTGTAACATTCATTCTTAGATAGAAACTACCTCAGAAAGAGTTGAACTTAGCTTTGTTCCAATGAGATCAGTAGAGCATTGAAGGCACGAATTCCAGTTCCACTACACCATTTCACCAATTTCACCAATGAAACAATTGATAATCCATGCATAGTTTCATAAAGGCAATACATAACTGTCAGGATCAGGCATAGCTCACTCAGACCAGCATATCTGGGCCATACTTCAGAAGTTTTAGGGTATAATGTTCTTTATTAACCTCAAAACATCATTTCAAGCGAATAAGAATACTACATACAAAACTTTAAAAATACTGATTTTAAACCGTCGAATCAAATTTCTGTTTGGCTGTTGTAGCCAACAACTGTGACTCAACTGTCACTATATAATCTTTACTTGACATCCTGAGAAAATTCTTCGACTGAAGCAGAATAGAACTGCAGCAAAAAAGTGGCAATTTTAAGAAATATATATTGTTATCGAAGTGGTTTAAATGGGAAATTTGATTCAATTTCCTAAGTTAATATTGAATGTTAGGAGTTACCCTACAAAATATTTAGGAATTTATGTTAAATTTAAGTTCTATAAACAGCAGAAACTTATCTGTAACAAACGCAGCCGTTTCCCAAGCGGTTGATCAGATCTCCCAAGCTGGTAGTTCATGTGATGCTAATTTTGTCAAAATAATTTAGCTCAGTTGTTGCGCTGATGCTTCCAAACACACATCTGACTGCTTGTTAACAAAATTTTAAAGCGTTAGAAACTTTACAATTTTTAATTTTCCAATGAGGATATGTCATTGATCTTTCAGAATAACTTGAATTTTGTAGCATAGAACACGAATTTGAGGTTTGTTTTGTGATTCAGCCTTTCCGAAAGTTATCATTTCTGCGCTGAATCAGGATTATTACGGTTTCAGTTTCAGACGTTCATACTAAATTTGAGCAAAAATGGACAAGATTTGAGAAAGATTTTGAGGGGAACACAAGAAAGGTTCGGATATTCTTTACTTCGACTTAGCATTGTAGCTCATTCAAAATAGCTGGGCATGGCTGTGTAATTCAGCACCAAGAAAAAAGCTGGTTAACTTGTGCAATTGCAGCTCGTAAACTGACATACAATTTGTAAGCTAATTTGCATATTGTGCATATTTTGAAAAATTATCTAAAATCAGTTCACAACCAAAGAGGGCACGATCCCAAAGAAGAATCTTGTAGGAAATATTAAATTGCTGCGGGCTCATGAATTAAAATTTTCGCAACGTTTTTTATGTCACGTACTTTATTTAGGCGATATAGCTTGTGTAAAGCCGTGCCTTGTAAAAACTCTTGATATAACACTTTCACCCACCGCACCCTCCGCACAAAAACATAGGCTACAGCTGGCTCGTATGCTGGGTATAGACCTTAAGTTTCAGCGTAGTGACGACGCAGTTCATTCTGCGAAAGTTTTGATAACAGCTATCCCGCCTATAGTCGGGATAAAAACACCAATTTGTTAACAAACACTACAAACACTCTACAGTCAATTGGATAAATCGTTAATTTTCCATTTTTAGATGGTATCACAATCAATGCTGACAACGGCGGCTTCGACTATGTTCTTCTGGACATATTTTATCGCCGATTTGACATAAAGATTATCGAACAGAGCCAATCTGCAACATTCATGGGTTTGCTTGCTAACTTAGGTGCTTCCTATTGTTGAGCTCATGACTGAGTTGACTTGGCTTTTTCATTATGAAAAATTTTAATACGTGGCTTTTTCTTGTCGGATGAACACCGCTCACCAAAATCCAATGAATCTATCGAAAGTTAATATTGTTCGATATAATCACTGGTGTTTTAAACAAAACATCAACAAAAAATTAATTTGAAGCATCTACTGCAAGCTTTCTGAAAAAAATTCGGGATCTTCAAAAACCTTTTTGCAGGCGTGCAACTAAAAATTGTTTTTATTATACATCTTATTATGATACATCTTATTATACATCTTCATCTTATATCTTATTTTAGGTGGTTTGCTGGGACTTTGCATTGGTGGCAGCTTGTTTACGCTAATTGAATTGATTCTGTTAGCATTCACTTACTGTTTTCGAGCTGTAACACGAAACTGTCACAGAAATTGTCCTGAAACAGAAGCTTGCGTATAAGTAAAAACTTTACTGTGACAAACACTATCAGACTATGACACTGTTCGAGTGTAACCGACAAAAAGGCATTCATCATTAAAACTCAATTTTGAGATGTGCTTGGTTTCGGTGACGCTTTCTTGGTAAGGCTATGGCCACTGCCGTTCGATTTTGCCGTATCGAAAACACTCTGGTGTTGAGAAGTGGTACTACTGGCTAATGAAGCCAGACTTCGCTTCCTGCTCGTTGACACTGGTGAACGCTGAGATCGGTAATCCTCCATGTCATCCAAAAGATTGGAACGAGAGCTTGCACGTTGGGCAAAGTTTCCTATTAAAACGATTGGAGACGATTATTTTAGGCAGTCAACGAGATGTACCTAGACACATTGCAGAAAGACATTGTTCTGACAAAACTTTATTTTTGCAAAGTACCTAAAATGGTTAGGCATTTCTCGAAGTGTCCAACTTAGCTATCTGCTTCCCTTATGCCTCAGCTGCAAACAGGAGGATAGATAGTATGGATAGTTTATTTGGTACTAGCTTTCGTGAAATCTCTCAATTCAGTTCAAGCTTTGCAAGGATGCAGTCCAATGCCACCATATTTAGTTCACTTTACACAGAAACCGCATTTCAGATTGATCGACAGTGAAATTTCAAATTTTTCAGTATACGGAAATCAAGGGTTGCAATTTTTGTTTATAATCACTGAATAGATGCATATAAATGCTTCCAGCACTGAGTGAATGTTTGTTTAGGTTCGTACCTTAAGTATTAAAACAAATGTTAAATGAACAAGGCGAATGAAGACCTCGTTCATCAGGAAGAAGGAATACATGCTACATTTGTAATGGCTGTATTTTCACTTATATTTTCACACACAAAACAAGACTAAAAATTATTGGCCTTCCCAATAATAATTATATCAACAAAGTATTTAGGGAAATTTGAGGGTTTTAAAGGAGTATTTAGGGAAAACAGCGAAAGTTCGAATTTATAAAATGACTTGGAAGAGGGAGATAGCGGAGTCACCATTACCCATATTACACATTTCGGCGACATTTCTTCATTGACGAAATAACGTATGCATTCTCGGTATTATTAAGTTAGTATTAGATAAAGCATAAAATCATAAAATAAATTATTAGCATAAAAGCCTGCTAAGGTAATATCAAAATATTAGACCTTAATTTCAATTTTGGAACTGGCTCCAACAGACGTGTGATTTTAGCAGATATTCCATCTAATCCTGAGTAATTTCTTGTAGTAAACACATAGCATTCTTCAGAATTTTCAGAAAATGTAAAGGCTAAAATGATCCTTTTATTTGCGATAATGGAATGATGTGTCAGAAATTTTATCTGAACAAATTAATAACCCTTTAATAACTCAGCGTTACAAAATCGAATAAGTTTTGTTCCTTCTTATTATCAAACACAAACGTTACCTCCCACAAGTTTTCTTGTTCCGACAAACAGACTGCTCTGACCGCGCAGTGCAATCTTTTTCATTCCTGCATCGGCATCGGAAGACTCACTTCCTGGAACAGGAAAGCATTAAATGTTTCATTTTAGTTAAACTTCATACTTCAAACTAAAACTTGTTGGCAAGCTACTCTATCCAAATATTATAATATTCGCATCCATGTATTATCTGTTTCCTTTAATCAGGGTCAGAGGCCAGCAACTTGACCTACGTAATTTTTTGTTAGGCAGAATTATAAAATGAGTAATATATGAAACCGTTCCTTAACCAAACAAATTTACCTTTTCTTCGCAATAAAATTGG
The DNA here is from genome assembly GCA_030248195.1 of Trissonchulus latispiculum. Lineage (NCBI taxonomy): Eukaryota > Metazoa > Nematoda > Enoplea > Enoplida > Ironidae > Trissonchulus > Trissonchulus latispiculum. The sequence goes on from JASAND010015565.1 coordinate 5,946, forward strand.
TGCTTTCATTGGCGATTGGCTCACTGGAATTCCAACACGTGGCACAGCTACGAGCTGTCTTGTTCTGCTTTTTGAGCGACTTCTTTGATGAATGGAAACTAAACACAAAGTCACAAATAAAATGTCATTTAATCCGGTTGAACCCTTTCGTCGATACCTTCTCCGTTAAAATTATGAACTATGAATTCGTTGGGTCAGTTAGGAACACCAGACAATTTTTAGACAGCCAGCACCTGCTTGCAGCAGGTTACACATAGGAGATACAACAAAGGGGGAGGGGAGACTGGGGAAGGTTGGCTGATCATTAGGTCGATTATCCTTTATTAAACACGTATGTGCGATAATAGACCTGTGCCAGGCAATTCGTTTGCTTTTGGTTACAAATCTATGCAAACCTCATGAAAAACGCATTCGTTTAAAACCAATAATATCCATTCATTAACCACACCCTTCCTGTCCGTTGAAAAGGTCTTCGCCATTACAACTGCTGAAGAATTAATGGTTATCATGTGCTAATTATAGTAAAATAAATGAAAGAATTAGTTACAAGCATGTCAGAAGTTCCATGTAACTCCAGTTCCGGTGGGACAATAGTTACGGAGCTTTTATAATCAAATTTAATAACAGTGAGAGAAGTTTTATTCAAGAAAATAATCAGATTATGTAAATCATACTTGGCAGTTTACTGCGACCATAAATAAAGATTGGGCGCATTTGAACAGCCTGCCTAATTCTGGCCTGTTCATATTTCTTCTGCAAAATATCACTGGACTCTTCAGCTAATTTTTTCGAAGGTAAGCTTTTTGGTTGCAATCCTGAAAAATAAAATGAGTTAACAAAACGAAAATGAATCACTGTTCAAAGATATTCCCGAAATTGTTGCTGTCTCAATTGTGGCTCCATCCAACCTGACAGGAATAAGGACTGAGCTTTTGTGAATTTAAAGCAGACGTTAATGGAACGGTTTTGTTAAAACTAATTTAAATGGAACTTCCTGAAACTCTTTCTCTCAACACCAAAGTGTTGGATAACGTGGCTGGTTTAGAAAATTTGGTATATAGTTGGTTCAGGTTCAGGTTCTAATTCCAACAGAAACACCCACTGAGCGACCTTGACAGAACTATTAATAATTAATAAAACTAAAATAAAGAATGACGCTAATTGAACAGCTGCTGTCTAGAAGCTTATGTTTCTTTTAGTGGCTAAATAGTTCGGTCATTACCTTTTTCCACTTCCTTTGTTATCGGTATAGCGATCGTTGATTTTGTCTGCACCGCCTGCACTGGCAAAGATTCAGCTTCTGGTTTAGTCTTCGATCGTGTCGTCTTAAAGACTGCCAGCTTCTTTCGTTTGCTGCTAAGGAGTTTCTCCTAGAAAACTCGAATACAATACGAAAATTCGAACACTGCTACACACAGTGCATAACAAATCGTTTCTAAAATTTGAAATGAATCCTGAATGTTTAAATCGTTCATATTTGATGTCACGGGCATTCATATTTGATGTTTAGACCTTCAAAAAATGTCAGTGCTTAACTTTTCACTAACACGTTTTCATGTAAAAACTATAAAAACTGTCAGCCCTATAGTTTTATGGACATCAAATCACAATTATATTTAACCGTTAAAATTATATATCCTTTCCTGCAACCTAAAATTAATAAAGATGAATTGAGTTTATCGACGAATGAATGCATTTTCACAATCCTGTCATTATTTTATTATTATTATCATCATGGATTATTATTTTCCCTATTAAATCATGGATTTTTCGAAAACAACATTTCAGGGATTGTTCATGTATATATGAAAAACTTACACTTTTGTCCTTTTCTGGCCTTTTTTCAATCAGTTGCTGTGCATGCCGAACCCAAGTATAAGCAGGAACTGTTTTTACATAAACTTCATACGCTTTGCCGAGCCTTATTTCAACGGATTTGGTTCTGGTTATGAGCTTAAATTTTCGTTTACTGTCGGCTGGCTTTGCAGGCCTGGGAGATACACTGCCAACTGAACGTCTGAACAAATTTCTTCTTCTGAACCATGGCTGCTAAAATGTGTCGATTAAACTTCGTTATTGTACCACTTGAGCATGTATGTAACAGCATTTAAATGTATACTAGTACTATGTAAATATTGAGGTCCACTGGCCGAAGGCCAAAGATCAAGAGCCGGGACAAGGCGGTTCGGCAGCGGCCAAACTGTATGGTCCGGTTATCGGTATGTACGCAAGATCTAATGGATACGGTTATAACTAAATTTTAGGATTTAGCTTGGCTTTAATAATTTTTGTGATTATTGATTGGTTATTTATGATTTGTAATGTTTTGTGTAATCAACATTATTTTTTAACAGTTAAAAGTTTTCATTAATGCATTCCAAACATTCAATCAAAGCTATTTGAATACCCCTGCAGGTCTCCTACAAAAGAAAGATGAAGAAAAAATTTTTACGAATCATCGAAGTGTAGCTCGACGCATGCTAAGTTCTCCCAACAAGCTCTCAAAATTGACAGATCAGGCCGAAAGGGATATTTGAAAAACCTAAAAACCTAAAATTATATTGAGTCCAGTATCCAGCATATTATATCACAGAAAGGACATTTACCTTTTTCTTCTTATCCGTAGCTTTTGGTGTAGTTTTTACTTTTGTGGTATTTCTTTGTTTGTCTTTGCCCGCGGCCTGTCTTGGAATTCCTTCTGTTGTGGTCACCTGCACATTATTTGATTGGGCGGTTTCTGCAATCACTGAAACCGTTTGTGATTCTGGACTTGAGTCAATAGTCCACAATTGTCGTTCAATATTGATCGAATTTTGAAGTGTACACGGGATCGAACTACTGCCTTCATTTCTCTGAGATTGAGCCAGTTTCCGTTTTTGCCCGTACTTTCGTGCAGCATAGGTGATAGATGACACAAGAATGCCAAGTCCAACAGGAATGCCTGCTATCAACAACCATGAAGTCAGCATTCCATTCAACAAAAGCAGCAACAGTCAAGCACGCGATACAATCTTGTCGACGTTTAATTAAGTATCTGCTTGCGTAATAACCCGCAAAATTTCTTACATCAATCAGTTCTTGGCATAGTTAAAGGTTCAGATTAGAAATCTTTAGTCAGCTTCCTTTAATCTTTAAAATTAAAAGTAAATAGCTCAGGTAAGGTATTTTTGCGGAGGTCCTAAATTTATTTCGCTTACATATATCTGCTTCCCTTTATTCATCTGTAGCTAATTTTGTCTGCACTAGTTCTGCAAGTGGCCAACTCTTGAAGTGCGCGAGGTTCATTACTTCTGCCGACAGGACATAATTAACTAAAACTAGTCTGGTTAATAAAGCGGCAAAGATCCTTAGCGCAAAAGCTCTTACCACTAGCTAATTATATCAGTTCAAAGTCTGCCTTTTAGTGATGTAAACTAAAAATTAGATTCATGGTATTCATTATATATAAATTCATTATATATTAGCAGTCAAAAATAATGGCTTAAACTTCTAAGTGTTACTAGATGTACCATTTTTACATCGCTGAGATAAAACAAAAAGAGAATAGGAATTAACAGAGGAATTATTGCCCTTTTACACAGACTTCCTTCTGCAAAGGTATTGTTCGATTAGTCCTGTGACTAGTGACTATCGGTGATTAATTAAAATTAAACTTAAGAGTCCATAATAAATTACTTATATTATTGAGGGCTATTGAGGGCCACTTGAGGGCTTCTCTTTTTTGCATTGCGTAACGGAGCTCCGACCGCAATAAGGGAATGTTCCCCGTTTGGTGGCGGGGGGGGGGTCGACAAGTATACCTCCGGCAGAAGGGGTCCCCATTTGGGGGGGGGGGGTGGTCGCACAAGTAGGCTAAGATCGGCTGAATCTGAATGGCTGTTTGTTGGCGACTCTTCCCAAACGGGGACCCCTTTTGCCTACCCCCCACCAAACGGGGACCCCTTTTGGCTACCCCGCACCAAACGGAGAGCCATTTTGGCAATGAACAGAAACTACCGTAATCCTCAGCTTTCCCTCCCCTCCACCAAACGAAGACGAGGTCTCTGCAATCTGATTGGCTGTTGGCTGCTCACCCCCGCCCCCCCAACGGGAAACTCCTTTCGGCTATCCCACCAAACGGTATGCTTTGTTGACCTGGTCGACCTCCCCACCAAACGGAACATTCGCGTATTGTGGTCGGAGCACCGTTACGCAATGCCGAGAAGAGGAGCCCTCTAGTGGCTTACTCTTCTTCTTGTATATAGTGCAATTATGCACTCTTGTAATATTAATGCGTTTACGTGTTTACGTATTAATGAGCCACACACACTTAAAACCTGCAATATCTAAGCAGGGTACACGCTGTCAAAAGGTTAGAATTCCATTATAATGCTGTAAATGTTCACTTATAAACGGTGTAGAAACATTTCCAAGCACCTGACAAAATATGAAATCATGTTGCCATCGAGGTTATCAGTTCGCAATGAATATGATGGCAGCATCAGATTACTTTAACCATGTCTGTTTCAGATTTGCAAGTCTCACTTACAGAGATGGCTGTTTCACTTAAATTTAAAATCACCGTTGCAATATTACCGTTACTAATTGGCGTCGTGACTAGCTGGCCATCGGAAGCCTTATATTATAAGACTGAGAATTATGATCTTTCGAAAAGAGGGTTTTCAACTCTCATGAAGCAGTATGGAGTCTTCGGTCCAACACTGTCACTCCCAAGATCGCCTGACAAAGCTCTGCTGAAGTCAATTCAAGAGCAATCTAACCCATCAACGGACAAAATGCAAATGAATGATCTGCTGAATCGCTTGCTCACCGAATACTGGAGCAAAAACAAAGTTTATTCTGAACCTTAGTTAGCATTTACTGTAATGTTCTGTCAATAATCATATGCTCTGTATAGTACTATAATTAACAACTCACTTTCAGAGCTTTCAATAATCGTTAGTCAGGTGGAGGATAGTGCATAGGCTGGAAAATGGAACAACATCACCAGGTCAGCTCAGATCATATTTGATCAGTTTCCTGGTCATTGGGTCTCTTCTACCACTAGCCTCTCTCTCAGGCTTATCAGGTGAAGATGACGGATCGGTATTTATTTATTATTTACATTATTTACATATAATTTAACAAGAATGCGCTTTCATTCACCCAAAAAGCAAACAAATCGGTCTCTTGAGATAAATCAAGCGAGAAAGGGACAGCTGAAGAAAAGCATTTATAGACAACGTGTAATTCTGGACGAAACAGAACGACAGACAGGAGAGCAGAGAAATAAAAACCCTAATAAATAAAGGTAAAACCCTAGTCTAGGAAATACGGGAATTGTTGATTTCTTTTGAAACATCAGATTATCGAATCGTCACCTGGTCTGGGGAAAGATTCTAAGCATTGCCTAGGTTATAATGCACTTATCCGAAGTTCACCTGTTTATTTTGGCTAATGGACGGTGTGTCAGGGCTAGAGTTGCACGAAAGCTAAGGTTATGTAGGTATGTATATTTGTATATATGTAAGTATATAAGTATATGTAGTTTGCAAACTAAGAGGTGAAGAGCTAACAAACCGGAAACTGTTTTGGTCATACTAGATAAACGTGGTTATGACTAACGGGTCTCCAATTCATCTTAAAATGTTTCTGACATCGTCAACAGATTTCTAATCTTATCGTGCTATAATAACCGAATGTCACACTCCTAGGCTTACCTCGCTAAGATGCAGTAAGTAACAGTAGTTACCCTAGCGATCACCGTTTCGCAAGAGCCATACAAATATTGACTTTATACTTTTTAACTCTTTTTGGCTTTTGCAACCAAGTTTTATTATTTACAGCAAGCAATACATGCCACTTTTAAGCAAGAGCGAAATATTGAATATTAAATTTAAAAATTCAACTTTGGCTTGCTTCTTTCCCCTCTAAATTTTCTTCAAATTTTGCCTGCAGCTTTCGGCTTGTATACAGTCAGGGCTGGCGCCAAAGGGGCAGTTCTCGGCTCTTCTCAGCCGAATGAATGCTTTTTCTACAATACCACAGTTCGTCCATGGTCCCCATCTGATGGCTTCAAGTGCACGGCGTCGAATTTCATCCCTGGCAAAGTCAGCTGGGCTATCCGGCAGAAATCCTAAAGCAATAAACTGTTTATCAGTGGTTTTTGAAAATCGTGTCAGATATACGACGTTTTCAGATTTCTATTCGTTTTGCTAGACCATGTGCCACTCCTAGATTCAAGTAGTTAGCTAGTATCAATGGATCAATAGATCAGTGGTTGTGGTTAGCGGTTTCGTGCAACTTTTTATAAGGAATTTTCGGATTCTACTTTATCCCAGCAATTGATTTTAAGAAAAAAGTTTGCTAATCATAATCCCTTTCCCTCAAACCAGCTCACCTACATAAGTTTTCAATGTCTCTAGGAAATTAAACCGAAACTTTTTCTATCGGTCCAAGTTCATCCAGCTTGATGTAAGATAGTGTCGATAGTGGTCAATAATGGTCAGGTAAGTTATTGTTATCAGTTAAACTAGTTATTGTAATTAAATTAGGTAAGTAAATTATGTAGGTAATTCTATTAAATAGTTATTTTGTTGTCCCCGACAGTTTCTAACTTACTCTCAAAATTAGCAAGTCCAAAGTTATCTCGTGAACCTAGAACGCATCCATTTTCAAAGTAGGTTACAGGTTCTCCTGGCACACAAATCAGCAAATCTGGTCTCATCAATCTTGACGTCGCTTTTAGTAGACAGTTGTCTTCTGTAAGGTTCCTCCAGAAGTTACCTGACTGAAAAACAACCAGAAACTCCTGACTTGCTTGTTTATGCATATTAATTGCGGGGATTTATCTATCTAAACTAGTGACTGGAAAAATTGTAATGACCTTCTCCTAGCATTAAATTTGTTAGAGTCTAATTTAACTTTAATTTTCTCCGTGGTGTGAGCTCGTGATCTGTTCTAATCAGAAGTAAATCAAACTGTCATCAAAATCAGCCTTCTGTTAAGGTCTTCACATAATCATATGCTGTACTAAGCTATAATCAAAAAAGTAAGCTCAAATGTTTCCTACCAAACAACCATCGCCTCGCTCATAGCAAAGCATGACACACTCGTCAAAGGTTTTGGTTGTCAATTCCTCGATTACAAATCCTGCAAAGAATGCTTGATCTTTCCGGTAGAAAGGACCAGGCGCTCCCGAACACGGTATATTCGCTGAAATAGTTTAACAACACATCGAACATACGCACTACAGTGCGTTTAATTAGAAATTTTTTATTAGAAACTTGAATTATTCCTATTCTATTTTCCCACTAAGCGCAATCAGGTATCAGCTAATCAAAAGTATAACGAAACTTTCTTATATCAAGCCCTGTTGTTATTTAGTTTGCAATATGTACCTGGGATACAGGCCTTTTCATAGTATGTGTATCCCGGTGCCGGTCGAAGATCCAAATTAGGAAAGGATCCTCCTGCTTTGGTGGCATAAATAAAACACGCTCGCGTTGGACGCAGGAAAACCGAACCAGTGCAGAACAGTTCCGTCCCATTCCTGTTCTAAAACAAGCACATTCGAAGCTTTGACAGTGGTCTTAATTGTCTGTTTTTAGCTTTGAAATGTTATTTTTACTGATTTTATAGGTCGTTTTTTCAAAAGTTTCATTAGCAATAATAATAGATGAGGCATATATGTACAAACGATGATCTGTTTATTGAAACCAATACTCTATCTATGCTTGCGAATGTGAATGCTTTGTGATTTGAGTTGTATCAAGACAATTTTACATACCTATTTAGTTTTGTACACTGATAACATTTAATCAGGTAGCAAACTGAGCTTTTATAGCAATTTATCCCCGCAGTGCCAATAACTGCAGAGTAAAGACAGGCTACGCTTCAACGTACTGTATTATTCAAGCACTGGGCAACACATTCGTTAGGAGTTTGAGCCCTGAACCACAGTTTTTCCAGTGTAGTGATGTTTGGAACTACATTGTCATATCGATAAATGATTTGCCTTGTTCCGTTCGGACAGACAGCTAGAATAATGAGGAAAAATTGGTAAAAATACAATAGCATAGTTTTGGTCAAATTTCAATTCCTTTGAATTTGAAATTTGGTTCATGTTACCGTAATCACTGTGTAATTAGGGATCAGACATTATTAGCCTCTTTTCTTTAAAGCTAATTGCGATAAGCTATCAAATACTGATACTGAAAAAATTTGAGCCTACTCAAATTTTCAAGAGACCATAGAATTAAGGTCCAAAGCAGGCATCCAAACTTCTGTTCCATTTTTGTCAGTTTAACCCTTATTCACTTATTATAATAGACTCTCCTAGTTTATTATAGAATCTCTACTGGTACACCCGAACTCAGCCATGATTTTCAACTGCTTGTATGTTTGGTTAATCCTTGGAATTTGTGCTAATATGATTTGCGCCCAAATGCCACTATTTTATCAGCCCTATGAAAATTCGTGGGGAGCAGGGAGCGCCTTCGACGGTTTCAAGAAAAGGGGATTTTCAAATCTTCTGAAGCAATATGGCGCTCTGGGACCTGGTTACAAGAAGCCATTTAGATATCCAAAGGTGGATGAAAACAACTAAAATGCTAAATTACTTTATCTTTGTATGCTGTCAGTAAATGCTAGTATGTAGATGGATTATTCTGCAGAAAGCCAAGGTTCCCTGAGCAACTACTGTTTAGCTTACAGTTCGATCTACAGAAACGTCATGACGGATCTTAAAAGTTGGAAGTTTAAATTTATTTATTTATTTATTTATTCGTTTAAATAGACACCACACCATCTACATTAAGCCTTTCCACACTTTAAAATTTATAGTAAAATTGATTACCAAGCAACTAGTTTTTAGCATATTTCCTAAAGTTCGATCAAAAAAATTAAACAGGTCTCAGCTTGATTGGCGAAATTTTGATCACATTGTTTGAAAGCAGATAGTGGAATCGTTTTCATTTAAGTTGAAATTTTTCCTTCCCACGTTCATGGCCTGTTCTGTTCATCATCCAACCAGTCGTCGCATAAAAGACCTGAATTTTCTGTAGTTTCCTCGGAGGTAGTATCAAGATTTGAAAAGAGCTTTTAGCTAAAGTGATGGTCATATTTGTAATGCCTGGTAAAATAACATTTTGTTTAACGTCCCATTCTGTCACGACATTTGAAATGATTAAAAGCGCCACCACCCACATAAGATTCAAAGTGAAAATTGGCCTTTCTGTCAAACAAGCTTCCCCTTAAGCTGACACCACAACCATAAACCATTGTTTGTTTGATTCATTTGAACAAAGTTTGTTAATGAATTTCCCGTGGCGACCTGCTATTTTCCTTTTCATTTGTGTGTGTTGCATGTGGTTACCTCACCGGATGGTTAACGGATCCACGATTGCCAGAAAGCAGAAACGTTCATTTTCCACTTTATTCAAGCAATACGGAGTTCTGGGACCTGGATATAGCCGGCATTTTCACCGTTATCACATCATCAAAGGAAGGCGCCAAAGGCATAAACGGTCTGATTATATTTTCGTTAGAACAACTCACACTTATCCTGATCAATACTATTACTATTACCCGGAAAAGATTTTTGGATACTATTAGCAACTTTTTCCCGACCCTGAATTCGACTACCAATAATTGAACCAGGACACGCAACTTTTGTGATTCCTTTATTCCTCTTCCCCCCTAACGTTGCTGCCTTTGATTGCACAGTCATCGCACAATACAAAAATGCATTTATATGTATGTATGGTCATAAACTTGGTTGTTTATTTGTCTAATTAATTAAACCCAAACTTGTAAATAGCTGTCCGCGGCAAATATGCCATTCATCATTTAGCTATGTAACTCCAACTAAGCTATAGCTGTAAGCTCAACATGTAATAATGTTTTCCGTTTTTTATCTACCAGGGTGGCAACTGGCAGGTACATACGCCTTCATCAAGAAGTGACGGAAAGTTTAAGAGAGTGTAAGAGTATGCAAGAATATTCAACTGTATATGCAATTTTGCATCTGTTACACCCTGTAAACATGTATGGTGCGGTGCAATCATATCTAAAGGTAACGTTAGTTTGCGGCTTACCAAACTCAGGAATCGGTTCTAAAACAAAGCAAAATTTAGTTTAAATTAAGCAAATATTTCGGTATTAGACATCATGCTGCCAACACGTGTGGAACAGTTCTGCCTGGGCCCATGCCAAGATAAAAGTCACTTTAGGCTGCGTTCTGGTCCAATAATTCGTTTTGCTGAAGCTTTTATTTTCATGGAGGTTCTAGTGGTTCACTAGGAATTTGATCCATAACTACGTAGTTTCAATTTTTTCATTGGGGGCTCTTGGGATTGTGGGCGGGGGTTCTTGGTGCTCCTGACCTTCTGTTGTGATTTTATCCTTAACTACATTCATATGCCTAGTTTTAAATTTTTGTTGGGGGTTCCTGGGGATTTCTCTCGGGGTCTTAGCTTTTGAAGAGATTTGACCCGCAACTATCTAATTTTAAGTTTTTGCTGAGAGTGATGGGTTCTGACGTCTCACGGTTCCGGAGATTCTGGTGTTTCTAATGTCTCTATATTAATCTAAACTACAGTGCGACTTAAGGTGGTGATTCCTTTTGGGCACATATTGTTGTTTGGCGGCGTAAATCAAGATGAAATTTGACATTTGAGTTAGACAATTTTAGCGTTCTAACACCCTCCGCGCAATCCCGATTTAAAATCGAGATTTCCGGTCAAAGTGGTTTTTCCCAAACGGTGGTTTTCTGAACGTTTGGCAGCTGCTATACAGTTATGACTATATTCATTCAAAGGATTTCATTGAGCTTCACATTTTTGTTTTTTAAAGCAAGGTTCTAGCTTTTCTCTACCGTGAGATATAGCCGATTTTCTTGTTTCGGCGTCGAAAACTTGTCATTTCTGCAGAAATCAAATAATCCATCATTTCTTGAACTACGCAAGCCGTAAAATCAAACTAAGGACGTCGATCTGAAGGTCTCACAGGGAGAAATTATCCGACGCATGATCGTCTTCCAACTTCTATCCAGTAGGCTGCTATCACAAAAAATTTTGAGGGGATGGTACCTTGAACAAAAATTTAGGGGGGGCTTGTATGTACCTCAAGAAAATTTGTAAAATTTTTCGAAAAATTAACGCTAATTTTATTAAAATTTGCAAAAAATCTTCAATTTTTGGAAAAGATTTCAAAATTTTGCCTGATTTTCCCGAAAAATTAAACATTTTAGCTAAAAAATTCCGGGAAAGCCGGAAATTTTTTTAAATTTTACTGTAAAAACTAATTTTTTTTCCCGCTGTTTTTGGTAACGCCTTGGCCATTTTTCCGTTACCCCTTGTCCCCGACGGCGATAGGGCTTGTATCTTGTCCATGTTGGGGGGGGCCTGGACCCCCCAGACCCCCCCGCGTTAACCTATGAACACGACCAATTTTTTTCAAAGATTGTGGAGCATTCACCATGCAAGCTGGGGGGCTGCTACTGTACAAATGTGTTCTGCACAAATATACCCAGGGACGATTTTTTAGTTGCCCCGATTGCTGCTTTCTAGCTAAAGTAATCGCCTGACAAATTTGGAAAAAGTTGGCAAAATACAGGTTACCCACACATTGCAGCTTATTTCTCTATAACGAAGAGCTATTTCACAATAAATCAAAAATCGTCCCCAGCTATTTGATGGAGGTATCGAATGATATAACCGATGTCTCGCGGAAAAATTTACTTGAGTCTGCAAAAATTCTGGAATATTATACTTCTTCTAAAATGTGTTAAAAATATTTTAGAAACATTAGTTTCGTGGCATGCATTAAAAGCGAAAATGTCAAGCTACACTTTGATATAAAAATGGCTTCTTAACTCCAAGTAATGAATTAGTAATAATGGTGCAAACTTTATGTGACCAAAGGGAATCACCACCTTAAAGCGAGCAGGGGTGTTGGTTTTCGGTTTCTAATTGGCGTTTTCTTTAGTTATACCAAGAGTAAATAATGTAATAGGCCCACTAGGCTCACTCTATGTTATCAGAGCAAAACCTATGCTCTGCTCGCTAACGGCCCACTCCCCCCGCAAATCAGACCCTAGTGAAATCCCCCCGCAAATCAGTACCTAGTCGAAACGGGGGTACGCTCGCTCGCTCTATGTTTGTAGCGGATTACGACGACGAACGGTCAACCTTTCCGTTGCTGGCGGCTATAGCTAAGTTAGCTACCCGTCTGGCTCATCATAACATAATCACGGGGCTGGGATAACTTTTACAAGTCACGTAGCTCCCTCAACGTGTGGGATTGGGTGGGTTCCCCCTTGGGAGCTATGTGATTGGGGGAATTCTTTTACTAGGGGCTTTCGTGGGAGGGTTCAACCCATCGCTCGCTTCCCCTTCAGTCTTGTACTTTTCTGCTGACATGTACGTTCTCTCTAATATTACGCTCTCTCCCCTGTTTCTATTCTGTTTCTATTCTATTTATTTGCCCCTGCTCTCCCCAGAGCTATCTACTTGTACGTTGGCCAGCTGCCTAGTCACTGTATGTCCTATTATTTGTGTGTGTGATTGCTTTGTATATCTGAGGGCTCAGCCTTTAGAATTATATTATTCTCTTAATAATATTAATACTTGTTGTTTTTCTTTACAATAGATTGTTGTCACCTTTTAATTAGGCTTGTAGTTCACTGA
>JASAND010015567.1:0-20094 GCA_030248195.1 Trissonchulus latispiculum
AAAGAGACAATCATGCTTGCAGGTGGTAGTATTTGGAGCTAACTCTTACCTCAAATCCGCTTATCTCTAAACCACTAATCCGCTTAAACCACTAATCCTCTTATCTCTAAACCACTAATCCGCTTAAACCACTAATCCTCTTATCTCTAAACCTCTTATCTCTAATCCGCTTATCTCTAAACCACTAATCCGCTTATCTCTAAACCTCAAATACTCTTATCTCTAAACCACTAATCTCCCAACCTCTTACCTCAACTTCTAAGCTAAAAACCTCGGTAAAACTATTACCTGAACATTGGTCTCTCCTTCCATTGTATTGTCACTGCTAGAGCCAAATGATCGTTTTAAAACCGTTTGAAATTTGGAGGCAGGTGCAAACACAGCAGGGGACCTTACTGTTTAATGTTTCAGTATGGGCAGGTGCAAACACAGCAGGGCGCCTCAATGTTAGTTTTTGCAGTGTGTTCGTTATTTCAAATGTTGTAGTGTGTTGCTTTTTCTTCTACTTGATGCTATTATACACTTGTCATTTTATTATAGCTATTATGGATCTTGTTTACGATAACTTGGTGCTATTTTGCAATGGCATGAAAGCGGAACCGATATTGGATTACCTGGTGGAAGTGGGACTCTTTACCACAAACGTTGCAGATAAGCTCAGGCTTTGCACGCCTGAACACGACAGAAATTACGAACTGTTAACGACTCTTAATCGCTACGGAGCCAATGCCTCAATTTTACTTAGAGAAGCATTGCGAAGATCAGGGCAGAACGACCTTATGAGATTTTGCCGGAACCTGATCAGCAATTGCAGAGAGGTGTTACTTGGAAGATTTATTCCCGCCTAAAGATGCTTCAGCGACAAAGTCATAAAACGTTTCAGTCTATGGATGCCGCACGGTTGGACGTTGCATTTGTTCTAGGACCCATGGATTGTGATGCCCGAACTGTGGACTTTACGGAATGGTTGGGAAACCACCCCTGTAAACGATGGACAGTACCCGAATGGCTCATTGTTCCATGGAATCATTATGACTGCAATCATTAAATTCATGCTGTATATCTGACTTACCTTGTACTGTAGTCACTTGTAAACCCTGTGTAAAGATAAGTTTGTTTGCCTCAGTAAAAGAGTGAATTTAAATTAAAGGAAGACTACTAGGTTCGTTAGTGTGCGCATGTCAAGCTCGTAATCTCGTCCCTAAACTCGCTAACCCCTAAACAACTACAGCAGGCGCCGGCAGTCCAATTTCGGTACCGTGAGTTTACTGGTTGTTACGACAAAAGAATATAGATTTCACAAAAGCAGACAATATTCAGTTCACAAAAATGCAGGGAAAAGAATTTACAGAATTACCAAGAAAATACAACAAAAATAACCAACAAACCTAGAGATAAACAAAGGGTGTCAACCCACAATCGTAGGGGGAACGCCTCCCAAAAATCACCCCTGACTGACCCAAAGCTGGAGACGGCAATTACACACAACCGCCACGTAGCGAAAACTTTTCAAGACTGAGTGAGCAAGCGCTCAATTTCAATGGCGGACTAGACTTAGCTAAGGAACCGAGGTTCCTACACAGAAGTACAATTTTCCATTTATCGTTCATTAAGGTAGCGCCGCATTTTAGATAATTTTGAGTGAAAATCAAGGAGAATATCAGAAAATAGTTCACAGATTACCCCCTCTTTTGCAACACGCGCCCTCGCCGCGGCCTCCAGACAAAATTAGTAGCCATAAAAATGAGGGTTAACCTACGTAACTTAGGTACTAATAGAGGTACAACGTCGTCTTAGTAAGCAGAAAGAATTAAAATTGTATCTCACTCGAGCCCCTGGCTTTGCCAAATTTTAGGGGTCTGTTTTCGAGACACGGGTAAAGCTACTACGGCACGTGCCGGAACACACACAAACATTTATATAGAGTACATTGACTCAACACAAAAGACATAGAACCCTTCAGCCGCGACGGGAGCGCAAATCTCAAAAGGGAGAGTAACCCAAAATTTTTATACAAAAGGCAGGGAAACTCTATTCAGAGATACCATACTACGGGAGCACTGATTCAAAACTATACATTATAAAAACTAGACGACTATATAGTAGAAAATATACTATGACTGACTAAACAAAGAAATAAAATTTTAAACCCCAGCTGTAAATGAAGAATATGGTATATATATATATAGGTGCTCCGGGAGAGGCTACACCGGAGGAAAATTTATAGAAATTTATGAGAAATTGCGCGAAAAGAGCGAAACAGACGCATATCCAGTCCAGGGAAGCCTCCCCCGGAGTAAACATAATATGCACGAATCTGATTAAATGCCGATATAAAGCTGCATAAAAATAAAGCACACAAGTAGAATTGTAGCTGCACCAACAAAAATGGCAAAAATACAGGGCATAGATGGCAGTACAAGATTATGCGTAATAAACCCGCGGTACATTAAACAGTAGTAAAGAAAACGAAACAGTTAGAAAAAGAGTGTAATATACGACATGGTATAGGACGGACTAGCCGAACTAGAGAGCACCCAAATAAAATTTCAACAGAAACTGCGAAAGTGGAAGTAGAAAATTTAAAAGATCAATAGAATTTAAAAAGGTAATAATTGAGCGAAAAACCCAAATACCCAAACCCAAAAGTATAAACCCAAATGTATTCCTCCCAACCGGTTAAAGCTATCAGACAAAATAAAGCAGAGAAATGGAATGAAAAATAAACACAACACGAGTTAGAAAAAATGGGAAAAGGGGGAGGGGGAGCGGACGAGTAAGGGACATAACCGGAATATAACATATATCACACACTTGACTGTCATAAAAATATGTACTGATGACTGATGGCAAAGCAGATCAGAGTTCATATAGCATGAAGCAAAAGAGGCTGCCGAGAAACCCTCCGGGAATACTATCAACCGGACTTCGGACCATCCTCCGGGAGGAGAGCGGGCGCCCCTCGGCGCAAGCCGCTCCGGACCAAACCCATACACCGGTCAAAAGGCAGAACCAGGCCCAATACCAATCACCCGGGCCTCTCCAATACCAGGCACAAAGCAGTTCGCCTAAGGGAAAAACAATTTACACGACAGACACATTAGCAAAAGGGAACTCGCCGCAGAGAGGGGACTGGGGGGGGAGGGAAGGGGACGTAGTTACAGTGAACGATAAACAAACAAAAAAAGAGTAAATATGACATATTATATGGAGATTAACATACGGCACGGAGGCCTACAGTAAACAAAAGAGCATCAATATATAAGGCACGTATGCCACAGTCGCAAAATAAGGCACGTAGGCCATACAGTACATCATAAAGGCCCGATTAATTTAGGAGAGAGGGGGCGCGAGCCTACGGCCACTGCAGCCCGGAGAGTGTCCAGACAACCAGCGACCGCAGACTGCGCCGAAATCAAAGAAAGCGAAAAAGATAAACTACGGAATCTAAAATGCCGGTCCGGGGTTGACCGCCCACCCTTGCCCGGCCAGAAGCCAGACACAGGCGACGAGCAACCACGGACCTGCCGAGATACGGGACGGTAGAACAACCCCTGTACTATTGCAAATAAAAAGTAAAAAATAAAATTTTGATAAAATAGGATAAGTAGTCATATACGAGATAAAAATAAAATATGTGTAAGAATTCGGGAAATTTAAATCGCTTTGAAAAGAAAACTTCACTTTTTATTAAAACGGTGAAAACATAAAAATTCAAGTAAAGGAATATTCCCCACGGAGCAGGACCGCCACCTGGCCGGGCTGACACCATAGAAACATGAAACTGGCCCAACATCTGGTTTGCCTGTTGCAAGGTGACTCCAGTAGAAGGGGGGGGGTCGACCCACCCGAGGGAGAGGCAGCTTGAGCCCCTGCTCCCGAATCCGACGCAGGTACAAAATTTTGGGACAACTCCGGAATACCAGCATTTGCCATGACAATGCGCTGATATGGAGTATTGTGAGAAGTATTTTGAATTTGATGAGGAGCGGGGTGAAAATTTTGAGCCGCGGCAGGGGGTGTCTGTTGACGGTTAGAGGGAAACAAGGGTTGAGGAGTGGAAGATGGAGCAGAATATTGAGATGGTTGAGGAGTGGGCTGGACAGGGGCATAACTGTGTGTGTGGAGGAGGTGGGGTATAATTTGCGGGTTGGTAATATTGTTGCTGGTTCGTCTGCCTTTGATAATGGAGGGTATAGGGCGTCCGATTATACAAAACATGATCAACTCGTTCCGGAAGGGGGCGAGGTTTGTAGTCGGGAGGGGCTTTTGAGGGGTATCTTTCCCAACATTTTTCGGGAGGATGTCCCCGCTTCTTACAATATCTACAGGGGGCGGAAAATTTCTTACGTTTTTCCTCGTCCCACTTGGCCAGAGCGTCTTGGATGTGTTGTTCAAACCAATCCTTCATCTCTCGGAAACCAAGGCGGGAGGCAGCGACTTCTAAATTTGCCTGAGAGGTAGAGTCTGAGGTTCTTTGGTTCTGAGGTCTGCTGTCAGAACCACCTTCTCCTACATAGTAAATAGGCAAGTCATATGATAAGGTGTCGCCCTCCGGAGCCCTGGCTTCGCGAGACTCCAGACGGTCAATAATGCGACGTACATCTTGCATGGTCGGGCGTTCACTCTGGTAAAGGGAGGCCAGTGCAAGGGCGAACTTATCGTGGACCCCGGCAAAAAGTTGTTGAACGCATTGTTCTTCCCGTTCCTCCTGGGTGTCCCACAGGTCGAGGGCCATAGCCTGCAGTTCAGAAATATAATGACGAACTGATTCATTATGGAGTTGTTTTCGGTGAGCAAAAGCAGAAAATCTATCACGTAGAGAAAGTTGAGGTTTTGGAAATTAAGATTTTATCAATTCAAGAAAACCGGTGTAAGACTCCACGACCTGTGGGCCACAAGGGGAGGCGAAAATTTGAGCTTTTCCGGAGAGTTTATTCCAGAGAAGACGCCCCCACTGGCTCTCCGGGACCGCGTGAACCGCCACGGCCGATTCAAATTGAGGGAGCCAATCCTCAAAATAGGCGTATTTCGGGTCATAGCGAGGGACTTCCCGTAGAACTTCGAGGTAATACCGGAAAAGACTAGTATCAAATTTGGAGACAGAGATGTCCGTTGGTTGCATGGTCTCAAGGGTGGGGTGACGGGAATTTTTGGGTGTTTTTGACTTTTTCCCCACAGTATGTACCGTATGGGAACTCTGGTTCGAAAAAGATGAGGGGGTAGGAGGGGGACCCGGAGGAGGGGGAGAAAGTGAAGGTCGGAGAACTGGCGGTATGTACGTACATACCTGTTGTGAATTAGAAACTGGCGGAAAAGTGATAGAGGCCGGATTTTGGGGGGTGTTACCCCCCAGAGGTTCCTGTCCAGCAGGGGGGGCACCGCGTCCTTGCCCTCCCATAAGGAAGACACAGACGAGTGTAGTCCCCGCTGCTGGGAGGTCTCACTAGGGGTAAGAGGGCGGTTTCGAGATACGTAATCAGTCACATCGGCGTGGGAGGCAACCATATCTGCCATATAATATGGATTTTCAGGAGCCTGTTGGGGTACGTATGGCGGTACCCTGAGGGGCGGAAGGTTTGGTTGGGACCCCTCCCACAAATGATTTCTATCCAGTTCTGCAATAACCGGATTCTGAAAAACCTGCTGTTCTAGGCGGTCGTGTTCAAAATTTGCGGGTGTACGTATAAAATATTGTCCCTCCGGAAACTGTTCGTTGGGGGGCTGGTAGCGCAGTTGAGGAACTTGCTGCTGGTGCGAATCAGGAGCTGCAAGTTGAGCACCTTCATACAAGTGTTGTCCATAAGAGCGGGGAAGAACCGGAAAATATTTATGGTCCTGGTCATTCACACGACCCTGCTGAGTTAAGCGAGTTGGAGAAGCCAAAGGGGGATTTTGAGTGCTAGGATGGGGAACCGGTAAAGGGGGGGGGGTGGAGGAGGCTGTGTATGATGTAATTTTGGTGCGGAGGGACCCGCACCAATCGGAATTTTGTAGGTGTAGATTTTCAGAACTTTGGGGGTGGGGGGGTTCAGAATTTCGTAGGTGTAGATTTTCAGAATTTTGGGGGTGGGGGGTTCAGAATTTCGTAGGTGTAGATTTTCAGAATTTTGGTGGTGGGGGGGGGTTCAGAATTTCGTAGGTGTAGATTTTCAGAATTTTGGGGGTGGGGGGTTCAGAATTTTGTAGGTGTGGAATTTCAAAATTTTGGGGGTGGGGAGATCCAGGAAAGTGAACCCCCAAACGTCGCGGCACAACTGGGGAAGAAACTACAACTTGTGGAGGTGGGGGAGAGGGTGGATTTGAACTATAAGGGGGAGTCGGATTTTGTAAATTTTGGGGGGAGACAATCCTCCCGTTCCCCCCATGCTGTCGCCCCCCCCCCAAGTTTGCAGGAGACTTTTGAAAGAAGTGGCGATTCAAAAAACTATCCGTAACTTCCGGCGCCTGCGCATTTGGAGGTAATTCTGAAAAAAGACGAACTGTTTCGTCACGAATCCTTTTTAAATAGCGAGTAAGCGGGCGAGACGAGTCCGTTGACGAATTTGACATGCTACTCTCCTGAAGGAACGGTCGCCAGTTGTAAAGATAAGTTTGTTTGCCTCAGTAAAAGAGTGAATTTAAATTAAAGGAAGACTACTAGGTTCGTGAGTGTGCGCATGTCAAGCTCGTAATCTCGTCCCTAAACTCGCTAACCCCTAAACAACTACAGCAGGCGCCGGCAGTCCAATTTCGGTACCGTGAGTTTACTGGTTTTTACGACAAAAGAATATAGATTTCACAAAAGCAGACAATATTCAGTTCACAAAAATGCAGGGAAAAGAATTTACAGAATTACCAAGAAAATACAACAAAAATAACCAACAAACCTAGAGATAAACAAAGGGTGTCAACCCACAATCGTATGGGGAACGCCTCCCAAAAATCACCCCTGACTGACCCAAAGCTAGAGACGGCAATTACACACAACCGCCACGTAGCGAAAACTTTTCAAGACTGAGTGAGCAAGCGCTCAATTTCAATGGCGGACTAGACTTAGCTAAGGAACCGAGGTTCCTACACAGAAGTACAATTTTCCATTTATCGTTCATAAAGGTAGCGCTGCATTTTAGATAATTTTGAGTGAAAATCAAGGAGAATATCAGAAAATAGTTCACACCTGCTGTATATTGCTTGAAATTAACATTTTCCGCCAGTTACACTGGCTAGAGAATTTTAAATTCTCTTTTCATAAAATACTAACAACTATCTTCAAATAAACAAACTTTGCATTTCATCACAAATTGTTAGCCACGTAACGTACAGAGCGGAGCTCAGGTTGCAGAGAAAAATCATGGGTCACTTGCAGCGTGGAGCTTAGGCTGTAGAGGAAAACTAAGTTCATATTTGAATTCTACATGCCTGAAAACCCTATACACAAATGTTTCCCACTTAAAATAGAGAATTTTCAAATTTAAGCTTGGGTCAGCCATGGTTCCCGGCCATGGGTCACTTGCAGCGCGGAGCTTAGGTTGTAGAGGAAAACTAAGCTCGTATTTGAATTCTACATGCCTGAAAACCCTGTATACAAACTTTTCCCGTCGAAAAGGGACAACTTTTAATTTTAAGCTAGGGTCAGCAATGGTTCCGGTCACGTACAGGATGGAGCTTAAGAAATGGAGGATAACTAGGTTCATTTTCGAATTCCGCATGGTCGAAAACCCCTATATAAAGCTTTCCTTTATGAAAATAGAGAAATGTTAATTTAAAGCATAGGTCTGTCATGGTTCCGGGCGACCAAAAGCTGAGCTGCTTACACCTCCTCCTCCGCCAGCGCCGCTTCGCCGCTCACACCACCACCTCCGCCAGGCCGCTTTCGCCGCTTCGCCGCTTACACCACCACCTCCGCCAGACGATACGTCTGGTGCGGACCTATTACTACTGTTAAAGTCTAGCGATACCCAAGTCAAAAGCATTAAAGTTGCACCGAAATCTAGCTCTCAATCGTGCAGCGATTAGATTTATACAAGTCCTAATCATGTTTTTGGTTCGTACTAGAGAAAAGTTCACCTTTTCCATGACTAATGCAACGAGAACCCGTGATATCTCAAAATGAAGTGTCAATGTTAAGATTTACTCAACTTGAGCTGTTGCTAGGTGTAAGTTCCTTCAACTTCCATTTTTCTAGTGGAAAGGATTTTTAGAAGTTCTTGCAACGTTAGAAAAGTTTGATAAATTTGCAGAAACTTCCGACTTATGGTTGTTGTAGTGATATCGTTTAAAGCGTAGTTATGTTAGAGATATGTACACACGCTATGTATCCTATGGTGCGTTCATAATGAGTGCGCATCACCTGTTGTGTTAATTGTTATAGTGAGTAAAAAGGTTGTTATACAAAAAAGACTCATACGGAATCAGGATTCGGTCACATCATTTTTGGTGGCCCCGACGTGAGCAACATGCATCTCACGGCAATTTCAGTTATTATCGCCAGATGTATCTGCTTGCTCAGTATCAGTGAAAATAAAGCTAACATTGCCCGGAAAAATCATTTCCTGGAATTCGCTGCATCACTTCAGGCAAACCAAACCAAAGGAAAATTCTTTTCGTAAAGTTCTGTAACAGACAGTTATTTAGCCCCTTTGGAATAGCCTGGTACTGTGTGAACTCTGGCGGTTACGGTATCTTTCTTCGCCTACTCCTGCTCATGGGAGGAGACGTTGAGTCCAACCCAGGTCCAGTCGGAGACCTCAACCGTTTGCGCAAAGATGTTCTAGTACAAGTTATTACGATGCTAAATCGCGCAGACCAAGATTTCGTATGTCCCCCTACAAAGGCTGCCATAATAGCAGAACTACAGCAGTCAGACCAAGGCGCGCTTCAATTAGCGGTTGACTTGGTCGAGACTGAATACGAATTCCCTGAAATCGCAGCCATTCAGCCCGTTCAGAAAAGAATAAAGTTACCAGCCTTTTACCCAAAAGATCCTAAAGCATGGTTCAAACAATGTGAACCGCTGCTAGCCGATACAAATCCAGCAGTTAAAAAGACATCACTTCTTGCTTCAATTCCAACTGATGTCATCGTCGAAGGTGGAATTGACCTGGATGGCGAATACGAAGACATTAAAGCAAACATCATTCGTTATTTATGTGACAGTGACGACCGGCTACTGCGCAAACTGCTGGCGGAACAAGAGTTAGGAAATCGGCGCCCATCTGTAGCGCTTCGCCAGCTCCAACGGTTAGCACCAAACAATAACCAGTTAGTTCGCCTACGTTTTTACGAAATACTACCTGAATCTATCAGAGTGGTTTTAGTTTCCCTTCCGGACCTGGAGCTGGCGAAGGCTGCAGAAATTGCCGACAAAATGATGGAACAACTACCAGCGTCTAAAGTCCACAAGGTGGAAGAATCTTCCTACACACTGGACCACTTTCAACAAAGCTTAGATAATCTAAACACATACGTCGAACACTTAGCAACGCAGGTCAACGCCATCACATTTAGCCAGCGAGGGCGTCAAAGACGTCCAGCAACACCACCAAGTCGCAATTATCGTAATCACAGATCAAAGTCTCGCAACAGAAGTCAATTTAACCCTCAGGGATCTTTCTGCTATTACCATTACAAATTTCGAGACAACGCAAAAAAGTGTCAATCCCCGTGTTCCTGGACAAGCCCGTTAAACACCAAAACTCCGTCGAGCAGGCAGGACTAGGCGGAGTTAATACGGTGTACATTCCTGCCAAGCCTGTGGGCAGATTTCTGGTGGACACTGGTAGCACAGTGAGCATCCTTCCAAAAACTTTTTGTTCTAACCTACAAACACCGGACAAATCTAAATTAGTAGCAGCTAATGGCTCCCCTATATCTTATTACGGTGAAGTCCTACATTCCTTCTCTCTTAGCTTTGACGGCGAAGAAAAACACTTTACGTGGAATTTCAAGGTCGCCGATGTAAAAGATTCAATACTTGGCACGGACTTTCTTAGTCGCAACAAAATAGTAGTAGATGCCCGCTCAAATGCACTTTATTCAAGAAAGTGTATGTCATTTAACGTTCATTCAGTAAATTGGTCTGCAAAGTATGAAAGACAATTGCAGCAACTTCTCTCCAAATACAAATCTTTAGACAATCCTCAGTACAGAGCAACCAATAGGAAAAATGACGTCCAACACTACATCACTACACGTGGCCCTCCAGCGTACAGCCGACCAAGGCGACTCTTCGGCGATAAACTCACTGCCGCGCGTAGGGAGTTCGACGAACTTGAAGCATTAGGAATTGTCTATCGGGGAGAGTCACCTTGGTCGTCGCCTCTAGCCTCTACACGTGGTCACAAAGCCCGACGGTAGCCTCCGTCCATGTGGAGACTACAGGGCTGTTAACTCTAGAACGATCCCAGATAGGTACCCCATGCCCCATGTCACGGATGTCGTTAGCAAATTTTGCGGTTGCAAAATATTTTCAAAAATAGATCTAACCAAAGCCTATCACCTCATTCCCGTCGCAAAAGAAGACCAACCCAAGACAGCCATCACCACCCCATTTGGCCTTTTCTTATACAAACGCATGCCCTTCGGCCTCCGCAATTCAGCACATACTTTCCAAAGGTTCATGGATGGCATACTCAAAGGCTTACCATTCGTGGGAAACTACGTCGATGACCTTATAATCGCCAGCAGAGACATTGACGAACATTTTTCCCACCTGAATACAGTCTTCAACATTCTACAGGAAAACGGTCTCTACATCAAACATGCAAAATGCCAATTCTTGAAATCATCCTTGGATTTCCTAGGAATAGAGATTGATTCCAGGGGCATTAGACCAACGAAGAAAAAGACATCAGCAATTACTAACTTTCCGCGACCTGAAAATACTCGCCAACTACGAAGATTTTTAGGCATGTGTGCATTTTATCAACGTTTTATTCCACACTTTTCTGACATAGCTAGCCCCCTGTCTGATTTAACCACAAAAGAAAATGTCTCTCTCACCAGCATCAGGTGGACGCCAACTCAAGAAAAATCCTTCCAGCAACTTAAAACCGAAACGGCAAATGCAGTTACCCTTTCGCATCCGGCTCCTAATGCCCACCTCACCTTAACGACGGATGCGTCTTCGCGAGCTGTTGGTGCTGTCCTACATCAAGAGGTCGAGGACGAAGCAGCTAAGCCGCTAGCCTTCTATTCCAAGAAACTGACTCAGCGCGAAACACAAAAATCTGCTTACGATCGGGAGCTGCTGGCAGTATACTACGCATTAAAACATTTCGAATGGCTCCTTGGAGAACATTCACTATAAAGACAGACCATAAGCCACTACTTAACTGCTTAGAAATGAAAACACCAACACCTCAACAAGCAAGGTGGCTCTCGTACATTTCAGAATTTAATGCGGAGCTGGTGCACGTCTCTGGAAACGATAACATCGTGGCCGATGCTTTGTCACGCATCAACGCTGTTGCGATTTTTGATGATGATCATTTGGCAACAGAGCAGCTTCGCGACACGGAACTTCAAGTTTTCCTGCGTGCCACGACCTTGCCAGTTTCCTATCTCTCAACTAAGGCTGGAAAATTGGCATTCTCCGACTACAATGGAACATTGAGGCCTTTCGTCCCAAAAACTATGAGAAAATTAGTGTTCGAAAGGCTCCATTGTATGCACCACCCCGGCATACGGGGAACCAAGAAATTAATTTCGCAAGCCTTCATCTGGCCTAAAATGAACAAGCAAATCACCGAATGGTGCAAACTGTGTCAACCGTGCCAATCCGCAAAGGTTACAAGGCATACTCGCTCCGCCATTGGTGAAATTCCAACTGTTGGCCGATTTCATACAATTCACGTTGATATTGTCGGACCATTGCCTCCTTCGCGAGGATATCACTACCTGCTAACAATGATCGACAGGTACACTTCGTGGCCCGAGGCTGTTCCCCTTCGAACCATAACCGCGGAAGCGGTGGCTTACGCTTTCGCCACACACTGGGTGGCCCGCTTCGGGCTACCAAATGTACTAATCTCGGACCGCGGCCGGCAGTTTGAAAGCCATTTGTGGCGGGACCTCATGCAGTCGCTCGGGGTCCAACACAAAAAAACAATGGCTTTCCATCCTCAATCGAATGGAGCTATCGAAAGGTTTCACAGGACCTTGAAAAACGCGCTCAAAGCAAGGTGTGTGGGGGTCAACTGGCATTCCCACTTGCCCTTAGTAATGTTGGGCATAAGAAATACAGTCAACATTCACGGCTATTCCCCGGCGCAAATGACCTACGGAGCTAGTTTGTCGTTACCAGGAGCTTACTTTGCGGACGTTCCCCACCGTGTAGCAGAAAACACGCATCAATTCGTCGAAAGATTGTTCGCGGCAACAGCGACCTTCCCTCCTCCCGTTCGTGAGCTTTAAACGATATCACTACAGTTGTATTGATCCGACTTCGAAAATTTTGATTTGATCCAGTTTGATTAATCTGAAATTAAAATCAAAATACTTTGTTCGATTCGAACCTATAAATTAAAACAACGGTATTTCCAAGTAAGACTACGCAAAGATTTTTCACAAACAGCAAGGATCTGATTTAATTTACGATTCAGTTGCTTGCAATCAAACATTTCCAGGCCAGTCGTATAGTCTTTGGCAGCACGTTTGTGATTGGTCTCACCAAATGGTCAACACTTTTGTGATCAGTAAACTTATATATATATATATATATATATATATATATATACACCTTTTTATTGTTGATTGTTGAACTACCTCACACCTTATATACCTAATACCTCATACCTTATATACAAACCAAATGCGAGATTTGTGGTATTCTTACGTTGAGGCAAATTAGAGAAAGTGTTTCATTCACTACAGCAAACTAACACAGCCTAACTGTTAGCTTTCAGTTCAAGCGTGGAAGTTTTGGCATTCGCCGTTCAACTCATTTCAAACATAAAACAAACTAGCAACAGGAACTGTACTACCTAAAGGCACGGCTTAGAAGTGTTGGAATTATATAAGTCCCCCTCAGTCTTGAGCACAAACCATTCATTTTTGTCTACTTCTTTGGGACGTTTCTGGTAAAAGTCAATAATCGTGCTGTATCTGATTGTTTTATGTATATGCAAGCTGCTGTGCTTATTTTAATCTTTACGGTTTTTTGTATCTCATTGAACTTGATTACCGGAAATTGTTGTGAAACTACTAAGATTCATCCATACCTAGAATCTCAATAAATTCGGCTTTCCTAGAAATTTAGGTTACAATCAATTTGTTGTGGCGTGACCACCAGGTAGATAGATAGGCATTTTTCGAACTTCAATCTCCTCCTCCTTCTGGTTAGTGATCCTATAATAGAGTCTGAATCTGGGGACTTTTTGTATCTTGTTGAAAGTTAACGATTCCTATTAGCAGCTCATAAATAACTGCAATATATTGACAACGTATCAGAAGTAACAGAACAGAACTCTCAAAAGTTTAACACTTTTTTGTTGTGGTTAAATACATATTCTTAAAGCTAGCAGCCATATCTGTCTCTTTCGTAGTCAAGAGGGTTTTGACGAACCACCTGACGTCTTTCTCTAACCGGATAGAGCAGGTTAGGGAATCGGGCCTCAGGTGGACGGGTTCCTCATTCTCCAACAATCCACCAGGGAAGGGAGGTGGTTGTGGAGTGAAAACAGGCCCACCCATATTGATGGGAACAGTGGCATCAAAAGAATAGTCCGACACGTCCGGGGAATCTTGGGGACCAGGGACCATCCCAGCCAGAGTACGACGGCTTATTTGGTCTACATGACGTCACACGGTGCCGCTATCCGCAGAAATCAGGTACATAAACCGTCTGATGGGCTTTACTATTGTTCCTTTTCCCACTTCTTTCCTCCGCTGAAAGTTCGATACCAAACCATAGTTTGATTTGGGATCATTTTGTCGGAGAAGTTGTCTCTTGTGGGAGTTTGTGGCTGTTTTCTTGAGAAGATCCAATCGGGTCTTTCGATTACGACCTAACAGCAATTGGGATGGACTTTTCCCAGTGGTGGAGTGGGCAGTGGCAGTGGTACGGTAAGACATCAGAAATTTAGATAGACGAGTTTTGAGGTTTGCATCTTTCCCAGCTTTCATAGCCTTTTTAAAAGTACCAACTAGGCGTTCAGCTTCTCCATTGGACTGCGGGTGGTATGGCGCTGTAAGGATGTGGCTAATACCATTCTGCTTGCAGAAACTTTCAAATTCAGCTGAGATTAACGGGGAACCATTATTGCTAACGACTGTAGTAGGCAAACCAACTCTTGCAAAAACACTTCTGAGGATATCCAACGTACTTTCACTTGTTGCCTTTGATACTTGGTGAATTTCTGGCCATTTGGAGTAGGCATCAATAGCCAGGAACCTCATGCTGTTTTGGAAAGGTCCGGCAAAATCGGTGTGCAGTCTTTCCCACGGAGCTTTGGCTGCTGGCCAACGGGATTTCGCACTGACAGAATCAGGCATTGATGCTGTCTGCCTGCAGGACTCGCAAGCTTGGCAGAATAGTTAGATTTCCGCATCGATTCTGGGCCACCACATTAACTCGCGAGCTCTGTTTTTCATCCTCGTCATTTCAGAATGACCGCTGTGAAGTTTCTGGGTCAGTTGTGCACGGTATTTTGCTGGAATGACTACTCGACCTCTCGAAATCAGACAATCCTTGTTGGTGCTAAGTTCTTTGCTTCGCTCATGATATGGCTTTAGATATTCTTCGCGTCTTGACAGCTTTTTCAGCCAACCGTACATGGTGTACCAATGAGCTTTACTTAGGACAGGATCCAAACTTGTTTCTTTTCCAATATCAGATCCTTTCACGGGCAACTCGTTGACGACCGCAGTGTTCAACAGGAAAACTTCCTCTGTTGACATATCGACCTGTTCGCATTTCGTTCCTTTTTCAGCAAGACGAGACAAACAGTCGGCATTGGCATTATTTGCCGATGTTTTGTAAATTACGTTGTAGTGAAAGCCGGATAGGATTATCGACCACCGCTGTAACCTGCTGGCGGCGCAGGTTGGTATAGCTGATTTCGGACCAAACATCGTAACCAGGGGCTTGTGATCGGTGACTAGTTCAAACTTCCTTCCATATAAGTACTGATCGAATTTCTTTACTCCGAAGATGATGGAATACGCTTCTTTTTCAATCTGCGAATATTTCTGCTCTTGCTTGGATAAGGTCTTCGAAGCTGCACAAATCATTCTTTCTTCCCCTGGTGGAAACGGGTGAGAAATCACAGCACCCATACCAGTCTGTGATGTATCGGCTGCCAAAATGACCGGCAAATCAGGGTCGTAATGACAAAGAGTAGGAGATTTTGCCAGGGTTTCCTTTACTTTTTGAAAAGAATTTTCTTGTTTTTCCCCAACGCCATTTCTCTTGCTTCGATAACAACTTTACCAGAGGTTCAGTGAGCAAGTACAGATTTTTGATGAATTTCCCGTAGTACGTCACCATTCCTAAAAAGCTTTTCAGTTGCGTAACACTTTCTGGACTCGGCAATTTCATGATTGCAGCAGCTTTCTTTTCCATGGAACTCCTTTTTCGCCGACTAAATGACCCAGGAAAGGACCAGAGGCTAGCATGAACTCACACTTAGGCAAGCCCAGCTTAGCCCCGTTTTTTCGCAACCGGAGAAACACTTTCTTTAAAATTGCCAAATGCTTTTCTTGAGCCCCATCAGTAACAATGATGTCGTCCAGGAACCAACCAGTTCCGGGACATCCAGACAGAATCTGGTAAATTTTCCGCTGAAACAGGGCAGGCGCAGAAGCAACACCGAAAGGCAACCTTTTGTAGCGGAACAGGCCTTTGTGGGTGTTGATAACACAAGCTTCTTGGCTATCTTCGTCTAAAGGGTACTGATTGTACGCTCTAGACATGTCAAGTTTCGAGAAACGTTGACCTTTGTTCAATCGGCTAAACAATTCTTCCAGTCGAGGTAAAGGACATTCATTCAAACCTTTTTATTGTTGATTGTTTAACTACCTTTGATTCGAACTCACACCTTAACTGGCAATCGTTTGCAAAGGTCTTGATATCTTTCCTCAACAGTTTCCTCATTTGTTGTTGTTTCCTCATATTCACGACCAAACTACGTGTTTTACGTGTTCTGAGGCATAACAGTTTGACCCCTGAACTTTGGCTAACTGTCAAGACACGGTTGTCGGAACACCACCACCACAACTGAGTCTTTGACCTAAGTATTCTCGGAGTACGCAGTTGTTAGCCTGTGTAACGAATACCAGTGGTCAGTTTAAATCTTCAGAATCGTGAATAAGAGAATCAGGAGACCGATTCCATAATTTCAAATTCAACCAATTCGTTACATATACTGCATACTGCATGCAGACTCCAACACTACATAGCACGAGTTACAAGTACATGTGAAAGTGTTTCATAAAAATTACCATGGACTTGCTAACAATAGCTATGGTTCTATTGCTACTATTGGCACTAACAGAAGTTGCAAGAGCGGCAGTACCAAGGAAGATTCGTTAAAAAATCATGTTTTCTGTCGGAAAAGGAAATCATTTGAAATTCTAGAACAGCACAATGAAAAATTTCACTTTACGTTACAAATGTCTTCAAGTAATAGAGCATACTAAAATACGCTAACGATAACACTTTTTTAGTCAAAATTCGCTGAAGTTCCAAACTGCTGTTAGTAGCAAAGTAACCTGCAGCAGCCGAATTTTTACATAACAGGCACTAAAATAGTAGAAAACTGGTAGACTCACAGCTCCAGTGCGAGCACTAACTTAGTTTGAAAAGGTTTATGAAACAAATTGGCGACTTGAATCGACCACTATACTGTGCTAACAGAGCAGGCGAGTTGAGCGAATAACGAGTTTTATGAAACCGCCACTTGTTTCCTATGTCAGGAGATCTACTGTTAACCTTTCATCTAGTTGAAACCGCCATAGAAATATGACTTACCAGGATTATTTAAAATGCAAGTTAAAAGCCATATGGTTGTGTTTGTAGGACGATTTCACGTACGTATATATGTATTTAATTGCATGTAAGTATTTCATTTCAGGAAACGTAGATGCTGAGTACTGACCAGTATTCTAAAGCAACAAAAACTCCTATTATAAACTCTTGGTGTGGCAACGGTAAATCCTCCATGGCATCAAAGGAAGTAATCCCAATATCGAAAGAAGTTCCGGCACCACAAGAAGTGGCAACGCGAAGAACAAGGGATCCCTATCATATCACTGAAGCCTATAAACAGTTCGAACACCGACTCTGCACGGAATACAAAATATGTGAAGCACCAGAAGATAAGAGTGTTGCAGAAATCGAAAAATTATTGATGATGAAACCGGGAAATACGAGTCAATTTGGTCTAGATTCTCGAAGATGGCTCTACTACCTGTCGATACCGCTTTCAGCCGGCCTAATCTGCCTGCCCTACTGTCTTTACTACCAGAGCTCGGCTAAATTTACGGTTCCCAATAACCATTTTGCTCTGGTTGAAGACCATACCACCGGCAAACCAGAAACCAAACTGTACGGGCCAGGGTACCACTTTCTGGGCCTCTATCAGTATCTTCAGCGCACCGTTACCTTTCAGGATAAAGTATCCCACAACCTAATTCAGTCCACGTTGGGCGATCTTACCATTATCACTGTAGATCAGGGTACCATAGCCCTGTTTGAGTACAACGGACAGTACAAAATTTTTGGGCCCGGTCTACATCTTATCCGGGATACGATGCAGTTCTGTGACGTCATACGTCTGGATAAGTTCTACATAAAGGTCGGTCCTGAAAAGTGGGTAACCATCCCTGACCAATACGATGGTATTGCCATCGATAACGGAAGGGTAGTTATCCTAGAAGGGGGTAAGCAACATCATCTAACCCACGAAAATTATACCTTTGCCAAACTGGTACCTAAGATAATCCTGACGGATCGAATTGTTACCGATGTCCCGAAGTACATCAACCAACTGAACGAAGCCTGTGGAGATCTACCCACGATTTGTCACCAATTGGATCCGTCCTACTACCTTCAGGCCAAAACCCAGGATGGCGCAGTTATCTACTTGGACGCTATGCTGTTCTGGCAAATCGCGGACACGGCCAAAGCGGCACACAAGGCCATGGCAATCATGGAACTGAAGAAGGGAGTTGGGGTGGGAGCCGAAGATGAGTCTGTTCATATCGCCACAGCATCGAAGAATATCGATAATCTTCGAAAAACCGTGCTCCGCTTCGCCAAAGCCTGTCTTGCCGAAGCCATTGGCCACGTTTGTATCACCGACGATTCGTTCCTAACCTCGGCATTTGAACGAGACCAGGCCAGCAAACGACAGCCTTCGCCCGCGTCGTCGAACAACGAGATGAGCGTGGTGACCATGAATTTCGCCATTCAGAATTTCCTAAACGATAAAGCCTGGGACTTGGTCAGAAAGCTAAATAAGGATTTACTTGAGTACGGAGTTGTAGTCGAAAAGCTGACCATCAACGATGCCCTACCGATGCCGGAGGTCCAGGAACAACTGGACTGCCAAGCCAAGGCCAAAATTGATCGAAATACGGCCCTGGTTCTGGCGGAAACACAGCGACAGGTTGCGGAGGAGGAAATGCGAACCGATAAAATCCGTCGACTGGGCGAAGCCAA
Source organism: Trissonchulus latispiculum (assembly GCA_030248195.1). Classification (NCBI taxonomy): domain Eukaryota; kingdom Metazoa; phylum Nematoda; class Enoplea; order Enoplida; family Ironidae; genus Trissonchulus; species Trissonchulus latispiculum. Next base: position 18,644 of record JASAND010015567.1, read on the forward strand.
CAACCGCTATGAAGCGGTGAAGATCGCCAAAGCAACGATGATCACGGAAGCGGAAGGCGTTGCGGAACAAGAGCGAATTATCGCCCAGGGTCGAAAGGAAGCGGCAGAGCTGCAGGAAAGCTCCGCACTGGGAAGACAGCTGGCAGTGATTCAGTCGATTTCAGATGCCTGTAAATCTTTCAATACGGGAAGCGGGGAAAAGGTCTACATTGTTGGAAGTCCGATGGAAGCGATAACCAGGGTTGTGGGAAATATAATTCCAAATATCGCTGGCAGTATCAGTGGACAATAACTGATGCCGTTACATCAAACTATAATTTTAAAGATTGTATTAAGTTTTTTCGTTACTAAGTGAACGCTTGATATTATATATCGATAAAAGCATGCCACTATAACTAGGCACATATACTGTTGTCACAGCGAAAAACAATCACTTGAATCCTGGTATTGGTTATAATTTACCTTGTGTATATGTATAAAGTATAAACTATAAAGCTTTGACTTCAAGATAGAGTATCAATTTCCTTTATTTGCTAGGGTTAGCAATCTGCAGGCGTGGTTGTAAAGTCACCATACATGTTGCCTTCAGATCAGAGTTGTATGCGGCCGGTTTTTTCCCGTTACTTTCCATGTTACTCTACTTATTATAAACTCTTGATGAGGACGATATAAATACGGTTTCCTTCCAGTCCCGTTGTCTTTAGCCGGAAAATTAGCAATTCGCAAAGTGAACGAAAGCTAACGGCCAATTGTGATCATCACAAACGTTGGTAGCAGCAATACGTCAATACGACTAGTGTTTGAGGCCGGCCGGCCCAAGCAAGCCGCCGGCCGTAGACTTTCGCTCGCCGGCCACCGTCCTGCGAGGCCCCCAGGCTAACGGACGGCCGGCCGACCGGCCAGCGGGCGGGATGAAATCAACAGTCAGAAATTTACAATTTTCAGCAGCTAAGCTTGTAGAATGAACTGCAAATCTGGTTTGTACACTTACAACTACATTTTTCTAATAAAATACTTGATAATCATTATCTTAGCAGTGATACCTAATAGCTGCAATGCAAACTGGTCCAGGCCGGTGTCGTGAAATATTCTTCCCCCCCCCCTAATAAGGTGAAATATCTTCCCCCCCCCCTAAATATTTTTCCCCCTGAAATATTCCCCCCCTCTAACTTTACACTGTTCTGTTCAGTACAGTAAGTTATATCAGAGTTGGAAGCGGGTACCTTTTTGGCGACCCGCCCCGCCCCGCTACCCGCAAGCTGGTACCCGCCCCGCCCCGCCCCGCGACCCGCGGCCCGCAGCCAACTGATACCCGCGAGATACCCGCAAAATTTTTCGAATGCTATATGATTACTATGCCATTAAATTTATTAAAAAATGCCAATAGTGTAAAATAAACTTAATTAAAACTTCTAACTAACATATACTTTACCTAACAGTGTTGAGTTGTG
>JASAND010015568.1:0-21749 GCA_030248195.1 Trissonchulus latispiculum
TTGACATTTGCGTTCAGGACAGTTTTTACCAGTTTTAGAAATTGGACAGCAGTTGCACAGTTATATATACTGTAGTTATATTCATTTGAAAGATCTCGTTGTGCTTTATATTTTTGCGTTTTGAAGCGATTTTCTTGCTTTGCGCTATCGTGAGATAGAGCCAGTCTTCCTATTTTGCCCTCCGAAAGCTGTCATTTTTGCAGAAATCAAATATTGCATTACTTGTTAAGCGACGCAAACCGTCTCAAACTCTGCAAAAGCAAAAATTAGTTTCATTGTTTTCCTAAAAGAACAAATATTAAGCTATGTTTTGATAGAAATGAATTCTTAACTCCAAGTAATAAATGAGGAATAATGGTTCAAAGTTGATTACTCCAAAAGGAATCACCACCTTACAAATTCTTAGAAATATTGCCAACTTCTTTTGGAAATAAAAATTATTAATTGAATCCAGCATTTCTTGCTGTCAGATTGCATAAGTAGGTAAGTAGAATTTAGTCTGCTCTAAGCACCATTGGAACGGCCAAATATTTCATTTCGTGTACAGAGTGTTTTACGAGTCAAGTAGACATTACCAGTATCAATCAGTTATGGGAAAACCACTAGTTTTGCGTTTCGGTATATTTTAAGACTCCAGTATATATTTTTGGTGACCGGAGTATTTTAGGAGTCCAGGAGATATTACTGCTAAAGCCAGAAAAAATTACAAATTACTAGATAATCCTGTATTTTTGGTGCACGGGATATTTTTGGAATCCAGTAGATATTTCTGGAGAAACCAGTAGAAATTACTGGAAAATCCAGTATTTTTGGTGCTCGGTGTATTTCAGGAGTCCAGTAGATATTACTGGAGAAACCAGTAGAAATTACTGGAAAATCCAGTATTTTTGGTGCTCGGTGTATTTCAGGAGTCCAGTAGATATTACTGGAGAAACCAGTAGAAATTACTGGAAAATCCAGTATTTATGGTGCTCGGGGTATTTCATGAGTCCAGTAGATACTACTAAAGTGCCCGTCTTTCATCAATTACAATTGGAATTTTAGAACAGAAAATTTCAAAAATTCGTTAAAATTAATTTAGAGACATTTTCACAAGTGCATTTTGTAAGACACGCAAAATTACTTAACAAAATTTGAAAAATCCGAAGCATGAAAACAATAAATTACGAAATTCCAAGAATAAAGGAAGTAGAATTTCTCCCTTGCAATCCATGTTCCTAATTTTCAAGTATGTTTAACATTTAATTTTTGCCTTAACTCAGACTGGATAATGTCTAATGTTGAGTCAAAGAAATATTTGAAATTTCTCTTAATTCTATGCCTCGGCTTCAGCGAAAGCTGAAACGTGCCTCGATCACCTGAAAAGGGGAAGCGGGGAGTTTCTGTCACCTTCAGTGGAAGCTGAAGCTGTGTCGTTTCCAGTTTAGGCTCTAAATTTATTCTATGGACTTTCAGTTTCAGTTTCAGTGCCAATAATTGTACCTTCATTTCACGTGTAGTTTGAAATTCTTAATTATTATCAGTCTCATCCTACATATTTCGCCTTCAGGTCTAAATTTGTTTAGCTTCAGTTCAAACTAGATCTTTAGTTTCCATTTCAGTCACTAGTTTGAAAAAGATAATATGAATGGCAACACTGAATGGCAACCACAAATTCCAGCTTTTGCAAAATTCAAACTCCTGCAAAAAATTGGTTCAAGTCCATTTTAAAGAGTGGAACCGGCCGGTTCCAAATCCTACCGGTTCCGGTTCCGGTTTCGGTTCTAAAATTCCTTCCGGTTCGGTTCCGGTTCCGGTTCCGGTTCCAACCGGTTCTAGTGGAACCGGTCCCAACTCTAATTTACATAACTTGATTTTACCAATTAGTTTACGTTAACGGTTATTTGTTCGAAAGCAACAAAAATCCTTAACACTAAATTCCATTTTCAACCCAAAACCCTGGACGGGGTACTTAAAATTTAAGTAAACAGCGCGGTGTGGTGTAAGTGGTGATCTCTGCAAACCACAATCAAGAAACTCAGAGAAAAAGACTTAAGAGTTAAGACTGAGCTACCGACAGGGTAACTTAGCGTTGGTTTCCCATTCCTTTGACACTATGGGTGCAAATAGCGGTGTCTCTCCTGTGTCCAAGCTGACGCTCAGTTGAAATTCTATGTCTTAAAACTTCTACACCACAGCAAACAAGTAAACATGCCAAATCTGCAAAGACAAGAAATAAAAAAATTCCCTGCGTTACAAGCTTTAAACCGAACAAATTTCTTTTTAGAAAAAGGCCAACTGCTTGGTACAATCTAAGTGAAATGAAAATAAAGCCATATAAAACCTATATATAACTAATAAAAGGTAACTTTTTCAGCAGCTATCTTTCACGCGTCCATTTAATTCCTAAACATGAAACATTGAACAATATGAATTTGCATGACAGTGAATGCTTAAGTAAATGTGCACATGCATTGTTTGTTGAATATCGGCAACTCAAAATAGCTGAAATCATATAAACAAGCTGGTCCTGCTGTCCGGGGTCTAGCTGAGTGGTAGCATACAGTGCAGCAGATCTGCAATTGAGTGGGCCATTCCGCCCACACACTTTCTTCATCTCTTTTAAACCTGATTCAATCTAGATCCAAATCCGTTTTTTGAGACGAAATGATTCGGTTAAAAACCTGTAGCGCAAGGAAAGTTTTACATCTTGCTTTGTGAATATAGCAAAATGTCCTGGTTGGTGCAGTGTTAGTAGCTTAATGCTTAAATGTTCCATATGTGTATTTGCAGTTTCAACAAAGTGCTCCGTTTCCAGCTGTGACATTGTGCAATTATAATCCAAATATGAAAAGCTCCTTAATGTGGGTGGATACATTTATAAAGTCGGTAAGACATGCTCTGATGCTTACAGCTTAAATATGCCCAGATTTGACTATGTCTTTGTGGGCATTATAGATTTATACGTAAGCCGTGCATAAAGCAACGAGTAGGTGTGGACTGTGGCAAGGATCAGTTTCTGACAAAACTTGAATCGAACTTAACTTGGATGCAAGCATTAAGAACCTTGCTTATGATCGAGTACACCGTCAAAACAATTGTGGATAAATACAAGAAAATGCAGGTATGTGTCGAAACTAAGCTTCAACCATGTGGTCGGTATACCAGAATATAACCCATTTCAGACAATAATGCTAACGGCAAGTTAGAAAACATTGCCAAATAAAAGTTCTAGTCCAAGTCACTGTCTTTTGTCGTAAATAGATTGTAGCATTAGTTGTTTGCTATTTTATACTATGCAATCCGAGTTTTTCCTGCTTCAGAAGTCACTTTGGACAGAATCTTTGCAAAATCACAGTTTACCAACTGCTAAACGGAAACGAAGACAGGTGTATCGGAAAACTGTTGACAACAATGGCTCAGGTAAACTAGCACATTGGTATTGGTACTTAATTTTCAATTTCTATGTCAAAATCGAAAATTAACTTGTCAACCACAAAAATTCGTTTGCCTAAAAGTACACATCCAGTTGGTGTCCTCAAGCAAGTTTCAAGACTTAGATTTGCTGTTTTAAAACTTTATTTTTGATTTTAGAAAGTCAGACATCTTTCTGTCCAGAAGGCTGGATTGAAGGTGATCGTGCTTGTTATCGTCATGAAACTCAGCGACGACATGAAGCCATCATAAGTGTTGAAAATACTCCTATGATAAGCGCAGTTTTGGCAGAAAGTGTTTGTAACAAATTACATCCGTCTGCTCATTTACCTGCGTTTATTGATCTTAAACAGTTGCAAGATTTTGAGAGAGTGAAGTAAGTGTTTTATTGCTTAAACTAAGACCTGCTCAGAAAATGCCGCACATTTAGACTTTGATTATTGCACTCTATTATTTACGGTTTTGAAAAGGTAGTTAACAGAAGACGAATATATGCCTAACAAAAAACGTTAATAAATTAAAGAAAGATGTAAACGTTGAAAGCAGGATTGACAGTTTTGAAGAAACGCGAAGATCATACCAGAGTTTGCTGTACTGTATCTGGCCTGTAGCTGAACTCTGAGATTCTAGAAAATTGAAACTGGTATATTACTCAGATTTCGTCATATCGGAATTCAAGCGAATTGCTAATACTTATAATTGAGTAAGACCAAGTGAGGTTTGCATGAACAATGAGTGTAAAGTATTGTATTATTCATTACTTCATAATATATTGTTTATTGGCGCAAATGCTCAAGATCTTATAACAGACATGTTAAAATTTGAAGTGTTTTTAGTTAGCCCTGAAAAAGTCAGACAGAATAACAACCGCTCTAAAACTTATTTTTCTAAAGCAACTGCTTGATTCACCGGTATTTTATAGAGACGAGCTTATCCCAGATCTGATAGGAACCATGTACTACAACGGCATATCCAACTACAATGTTCAATCGAAAAAATGTCTGCATATGAAGCAATGCAACAAACATGATTTTCGAGCAATATCAGACCGGGACTGCATTCTCAGGTGTCATTATTTGTCTAGTGGCTGAAGCGTTTGAAACTTCAATGAATCTGAGCAAATGAGATACCAGTGAACGCAGAAAAAATTCCTGGAATATCGGGGAACACATGTGTCTCGTTAAGAAATAACCTTTATTTTTGAGCCTAAAACGCTAAATAAGTGCAGAATAGGGCACAAAGATTTTTGTCTCCAATGTTGCCGAAAAGCTGATTCATGGAGTTTTTTGACCCGCTCAATCCGACTGTGAAATCCGTTTTTTGGATATGACGCTTCATTCGTTCAGTATAGGCTTACAACTGTCTTAGAGCGTAGCCTTAGAGCGATTGTCACCCATACTTCGAGAGAGCTATCTAGCATTTCTATGTAATAGATGCAAGCCTTAGTGACCTGACCTCCTGCACATATTGGTACAATTATTGGCTTGTGCTAAGTTTCCGACGATTCTGCCAAAAGTACTTTTGAATGATTGATTTACATCTTCGAAATGCCTCCAATTAACAGCGACAGTAATGTATGTATCACGGCAAATTCAGGTTAAACCACCTAATTTTCACAGATGAAATACACATACTTGGAGTATCAATTGGAGAGTATGTTCATTTAGTTAACCACAATTCATAAGCCATTAATTAACCTCTACCCGTAGGGGTCTGTTACGCCAAATTTTTCTGACTTTGATCGTATTGCACAGAAACCTGTACATTGGTGAAGAGTCGAATGGGAAGACCATAATCAAAAGGTTAATTCTTGCTCCAACGGAAACACGGACGAACTGAGAATCGGAACAACGTCGGAGCAGTTCAGAAATGATAGTGTCCCCTATTCATTATTACTTAGATCGTAAACGCAGCAACGGAGAAATGGACCTATTAAGGCGGAGATTATTACGTACAAGTTAAACCACTAACTCTTTGTCGTTTGCTAAAATGTTTCATTTATGTTTTTCTATCAGTCGTTATTGGCAGTGTAAACTAAAAATTTACAGTGACTTTATTTAAGCAAAAATAATCTAAATTTGAATATTTAACAGAAACGGAAACAGAAACGGAAAACGCAAAAAGCTTATCAGTTTGCTAAATGTTGCACTCTTCCATTGCTTCGATCCTCTGCGCTTCCGCCATCTACTATAGCTCTCAGCCATACCATCTGAAATACAGACTATGTAAGCAACAGATCATTGTAGTTTCGATTCTTCATTTCACCACACTCGCTGACCCGCCGCTCTGTGAAGCACAAACCGTAAAACCGGAGAAATCGAAACGCTGAAACTAAGTGTTGAAACGTTGCAACCTCGCTACATACCACTATCTGTAATGGTTGTTGGTTTAGGTACATTCATTTCGGAAAGGGCAGGCCTGTTGACTTTAACACTGAAGAATGCATTACCTCCGATATTTTATTTGGCTCTGTGTTATATAGCAACTACTATTGCATTTACCATCCACACTTGGTTGAAATTGTATGCCAGATACAGAGGAACTTTACCGAAATATGCACTAAACGAGGTAATGAAACAACAGATGCTATACCTTGATCCGGACGCTAAAAAGTGCTAATGCATGCAAGCCCTACCGTAATTTAGAATATTTTCGAGCCTTTGGAAACTCCGGAAATCTTGTCTTTGTCTATGATAATTAAAATTACAAAGAATTAGGAATAATTAGCAGCAGCATTGGTATTGTTAATTAGTAGTAGTGCATCTTGGGTTCAGTCGGGTTAATATTGTACTACTATTTCAAAAATAATGAATTTTAACGAATTTAATCTACAACAATTTTTGTTGTTGGTCAAATGTTTATTCGATTCTAACTAGCACGTTGTATTATAGCGCATAAATATTGTTACAGTTTTGCAGCATTTCTATGTCTTGACTTCTTGTGAACAGTATTAGAGAATTCCATGTCTTGACCCATCTGTATACTGTTCGTTCTCATTCATTCCAACCAGTTTAATTTTACCAAGCAAAATTATGTTCCACAAAACACCATTCCCCTATTTTGGCCACATTAAACTGTGGCAATAGTTTGTTGATGCTGTGCGCTTCCCGAAGGGTTCTTGAGCTTATTCATAGAACTGTCAGCATTTAAACATACATGCCTATGTGAATTAAGACATAAATTGTCGTGACTGCGGCAAACAAGTTAACATTATATGTTATATATGTTATAATATCTTATATAGTGTTATATAAAATGAGCCAAGCTTCTGTATCCAGTTTGTACGTGTTATCAGGCGAATCTCCCATAAGACGATATCCTGAAAGGACAAAGGCTCTTAGTTTGCTCTACAGTGGAACATTTGATCTGAAATCTTTATATGAAATAATCTTTTATATGTCTCCGGATGAATTTAACTATATGGCTGATGCCGTGGCAAAAGTTAGCTCTTCATGCTTTGCTATTTGTTGGAAATTTAGATATCACTAAATTTGCTGTTTTTTGGCTTCGTACTGTAGTTGCGTTAGTTCCTGACACATTACAAAAGGACTTGCTGATATACAGTCACATGCAACCACCTGATGGAGTTGTTAAATTGTTTCAGTTCAGCGGTCCAACATCCTGGAGACTATTCCGGGAATTCTTATTAGCATCCCTAGTCAGCGATGACGCACCTCTTTCACCGATGCTGGAAACTCCAAAAGCTTTCATTCCCTTGTGTTATCTAGAACGTAACCCTTGCGAAAAGTAAGCCTATTATAAAATATTTCAACTTAACACAAATTGTGGTCAAACTGTTGCTTTTAATCCTCTTCTAACAGATGCAACGGATTTTGGATTCCATTGCAGGTTTGTTTTTACTTAACTTTTTTATTTCAGTCAAAAACTGATTGAAAGTGATAGTTGCTTACCACTACCACATGATTTTAACTTTTTTAATCCAATAAAAATTCATCGAATGTGAGAGTTAATCCTTTTGAACCCATTAAATAGCAGTGGTGTATCATCACTCGTGTGCAAAAGACTGCTTACTAGCTAGTACCACGTGATCATATATATTACACACATTATTTCAAATTCGATTTTCAATTTGATCTGTTCAAAGTTAGATATATTGCATATAATCAAGCGCTTTTATCTTAAGGATATCAGACAACGTACGGAGCAACAAACACTCTTATAGAATAGTTACGTTCTGTTTAGCAGTCCAGACCAAGTATCTGTTCATTCTCATTTTGACAAGGCTCAGGGCGACTGTTTCACGATAACTAGCAAGATGAACACTGTCCAAGCAGGAGCAGTTTACGGTACCTAAAGTTTTTTACAGAGCTTATAATTCAGCTATACTAGCGCAGTACCAATTAAATACAAATTATTTTACAGTGAACATGGTTTAGCGAACATCTCTCTGTAGTCAAATGAGCCCTTGTTTATATTAAATTGATGAAAAAACAGGGCTGGTTTGTCCGCACACATGTTGGTAATACTGTTAAGAATGTTCCAGTTTGTTCTTGGCAGTCTTGGGGCCGGAATTGGCTCAGCGTCCAATGTCCTAGGACCTTGGACTAGGACGTTACTTTCCTTTACATACAATGGCTATTTAGTAAAATAAAGCAGAGCTGCTTGCAAATGAGCAGACAGACATTAAGCAAATCGGTAAGAAAATTAAAATAATGACATCAGGTAAAATTTTGATTGGCCTTTGAATTTGCAAAAATGACTCTTTGCTGCTGTATGTTTGGAAGTAGTCAAACAAATTTTGAATCTAAAAAGCACGAGTGACGCAAGCCTAGTGACGAGGATGATGATGAACTGATACTTGTTGTGGTTGTGTTGTGTTGTGTTGTGTTGTGTTGTGATATCGCAAACTGAAGACTTCGTCCAAATTTAAAGACTAATTTTATGCAAAAGGATTATCACAGATATAGTACTAGTTCAAAAATAATATAACCCCTGAAATAAGAACGTATTCAATACATACCCAAAGGCCCCAGAGGCCAGGTTGTGTCTCCTCATTTCAGCGATATGCAAAGCAGTAACTCGTCGCACAATAAGCTTACTTATTTAGGCAATACATCTTTAATTGAATTCTGCAGTAGCGAGCTTTAATTCTTGCCCTTTTATAGTTGTGACAACAGGTAGATCTGTAATAGGTATATTCATATCTAAACTGCAAGCAGGCATGCACTTATGCACGCACTTTTAAAGACAAGTATTTTTAATATCTTTACATACATAAGTAGGTATATTGTCTAGGTAAGTAGGTATCTTTCCTTCTCATGACTATTTTTGTTGAAAGGGCTTAGCGCTGTCGTTAACATTACTAACAACGCCAATGCAATGGACAGATTAAATTCTAATGGCGCCAAAGTGATTATACTGCCAAAATCTACGATTCCTGTTCCCCTGTCCGAGGGATGGATACTGAGTCATGATTATGTCTACTCATTTGGAGTGAAATTTGTAAGATTTTAGTGCACGCCTTTATTAACATCAAACGAAGGGACAAACAGCAAACCTTTTACGGGCTTCTTGCAATCCTAAGCTTATGTTGGCTATCATATGGTCCCAATAATGGATATTGACATATTTATCTTCAGGCGGTGTTTCTTGTATTTGCAGCAAATTTTGAAAGATTATAGTTTGCTCAATCCTTGTACTCAATCCGAGTTTAACGATAAATTTTATATTATTTTAAAGCTCAGCGTGTGCTTGTTACAACTGGGTAGAGCTTTGCCGTCTCATTTCAACTGTACTAACATGGGAAAGATGCGTGGGAAAGTGTGTGGGAAAGTGAGGGAACCATACTTGTGCTTGGGAGGTCTGGGGGGTTCCCCCAGACCTGGAGCTCACTCCCCCCTCCAGAGGGGTCCCTTAACGCTCCTCAGAATCCAGAGTTTTCCGGTTGTCTGGACAAAAAACCGGAAAAATAAAAAATCCGGTTTTCCGGCGGCCGGCGGCCGCCGGCTCACCCCCCCCCCCAGAATTTCCCCTCTTGTACATGTCTGTGGGAACGCTAACACTCTAACTCACTCTCACTCACTCACCACACTTTAACATTTTAACAGGTGTGGGAAAGCTAAAGAAACGCGACTAGTTCAGGTTACAAAAGAACAGTCTTCATTATGCCTGATTTTCGTCAAAAATTTCTAGCTTAGAGTTCAGTTTCAAGTTTCAAGTTTAAATTTCATTTTTGTTTCTCTCGAACAAAAACCAAAATGCGAAACCAAGAAAAATAGCCCTCGGCGACATTTCCAAAAATGCGTTATCCAATTGCTTGCATGAGTTGAGAGAATTCCGTGCTCGAAACATAAACATAAACAGACCAGAGCTGTTCAAGCTGTCGAAATCTTACAATATTTGATTTATCGAAAAATGGCCTAGAAAATATATTCTCGCTCTTATCTCTTAAACATTATCGAAAAATCGAAGAATGCTCTCAAGAGCAAAGTTCTTAGTCTTGATGAGAGAATTCCAGTGACTAAAAACTTGTCCGTGTAGGGTGGACACAGTGCAATTTAAATTAAATTAAATTCAAATTAAACTAATTTCTGCAAAACCTTGGTTTTTACACCGCGACTTTTCTAAGACATTTCCTAGGCTAAATGTGTAATTGTAGCAAACTTGAATGAATTTCAAAAACAAATCGCTTTAAAGCCCAAAAATACGCGTACCCGAACCAGCACCTCAACTGTCTTCGCATTCAGCAATTCCGTTCCTCCTGTCATCAAACAATAACAGCAGTAGTACTCTGATCTATATGTTCTTCGTCTCCAATGTGTTTTAGTAGTAGTAGTAATTTAATGCCAGTCAACAGAATACCATGAATACATACGATTAATTCACGTAAATATGTAAACATGTAAAGCAAAATTCGAGGTTACATACATTTCTCCACCAATACAAGGGACAACTAATAAGGTTGACCAACGATGGTCGAGTTGGGCCGATTGTCGACTACTGCTACCCGACCACCTAATTCGACAGAAAATTCAATTAAGGCTATATTTCTTTTAAAACTGCATAAGGATGGACTGAACTCGAAACAATGTCTGAAGGCAAGCAGTTTCAAAATTTAACAACTCTCGAATTAAAAAAGTTTTTCTAGTGTCTAATCGAACATAGACAATGTTAGAAAAAAATAGCAATATTGTCAACAGAATTGTTAGAAAATGGCAATATACTGTCAACAGAACATTACATTAATATATGTAGCAATGCTAATTCCTAAATGGTTGTTCTTGCCAGAATCAGGAAGTGCATGCTGGTGGGAAATACAACCGCTGTCGTGTGAAAGCTGGCGCCAAGGAAACATTTCTCTTTGGAAACACTAACTACCAGCGAAATGTAGGTTTTACAGTCAGCTAAACTTGCACCAATCTAAATTAATCAACACACTGAATTTATTTAAAAAATGATATGTACAACTGCATATTTTGCCGTAATTTCACCTTTGTTTGTGCGAGAGTTGTTCAAGAGGACTAATAAGCATTGTATAACTCATCTTTATTTTCCCATTGAAGATTCTTTTCGATTTTACTTGCTCATTATTCAGCAGCTGTTCCTTTATTAATTAATTTATTTATTTCCCAGATATGCTACTTGACATGCTACCAATATTACACGTACAAAACTTGTAATTGCTTCAATGGAAGGTTACCAATGCCAGTTGAGGGAAAGGAATGTTTCAGAAGTCCAGATAAGTGTAATTACTAATTGTGTGTATTAGGAATAAAAATCTATGTAGCTATGCAGTAGCAATAGAAATAAAAGAAGACATACTGAATTCATTTTGAATCTCTGCGCTTTGGCGCACGGGTGGACGTCCGGACTTCAGTATTGGAAATACTACCAAGCGAAACAAATAAAAGGATTGGGTATACTTTTATATGTAAATAAATTTAATATGCAAGTGCTTCCATCTTTGGAGAACTTGGGTTACAAGCGTTTCTATTAAAAGAACTAGACTCCAAGTCCTGTAACAGTTGTGAAGTTTGAGTATATGAAAGTTAGTAATACTGTATGAATTATTGAATAAAATACGATACTTGACTAGAAGTTAGACGAGACTAAGATCACAGGTAACTACGTGGTGTGCGATGTCGGGGAAAATGTTTACCCTAACCAACTGAAGAAAATATTTCAAAATAACACAGTTTACTGTGGAAATCACAAAATGCGCCAAATAAAACTTAAAATGATAATTTCCAAAAACAATACGAAATCCAAACAGACCGAATACGGTAGGAAAATTTCAAATACCCCAAACTCCCAAAAACCAGCCAAAAAGTTGCTCTGCCAAAATGCGCGACCACACTCTAAAACGATTCCCCACCAACTGACTTGCTCAACCTTGAACTAATTTCTGGGATTAGCTAATTGACTGATGGATTTAGACAGGACTTGGAAAAATACTGGATCTTTTCCACAATATCCCCCAGCCCAAATAAAGTTAACGACTCATCCAATTTTCTTAATACCTTGAAGATAGGTTGCTGGGTGACTCCTGATTACAAAAACGTAAAACAAAATTTCAAAAACTTAAAATTTTTTAAAAATTTAAAATTTTAAATTTTTGAAATTTTTTAAGTTCATCAGGTAGAATCGAACGAGCTGATCATTTTTCATCCTTCCAGTAACTTCTGAAAATGCATCCTTCGTTCACTACACCTGTTTAAAGTTTGAAGATCAAAGGAAAATACCGCCATTGGAATTAAATTAATCTTCATTAGCCGAGCCGAACCGAGCCGGCAACAATTTCTCCCGAGCCGAGCCGAGCCGAGCCGGAGAATTGGAACTCCGAGCCGAGCCGACGATATCGAAAAATTTAAAGTTCACTGCAATATTTTCGAATTCGTTGAAACAAAATAGCCAACAAATTTAATGAATTCTTATTTCTGTTTTCAACTTTTGCTTAATTTCCTGTGTTTCCATGGCATTATTTATACCTTCCAAGCTAACTAAGTCTAAACGTTGGGCTGTGCTTGAAGTCAACTTATGTATGGTGCAGTTAGAAAGAAACATTTTGACTTAATTATTTCAAGGTGTCATATTTGGTTTTATCAAAAATATTACAAATAAAATATGCATTGTCTTACAGTGGTTTTGAGTTTTTGTAAGAATTTAGCAGAGAGCAGAAAAGATTGTAAAACTGTTTCCTATATATATCCCAGAATTTATTAATTTTAGAGTTTATAACTGTACTGCATAATTACAATTGTCTACAATTATAGTTAGAATCGGCAGAGAGAGCAACTAGAGGACTTTTCAACTAGAGAGCAACTAGAGGAATTTTGCAATTTATCAGTGTAAATATATGCCTTTTTTCAAGACTGCGGAAACAAAAACAAGTTTTCTCGTGTATTGCTCGGAGTTTATTACTGGTTCCTTTCCATATTGTATACATGTATCATAAAATGATAATAAAGTTTGAGCAAAACAAGCGTGGACGGGTGCCCGCCTACTTTCGTAGAATATACATTTACTAAATATTTACCCATATTATTAAACCTTATAATCTCGTGGACTCTGCAGCTCCCAGTGTCTCGGTAGTAATGGAATTTTGGTGATTCTCACTGCTACACAAAAGCTAGACAGCCGTTTTCAGGCCCTTTGACAAAAACACAGTGGAAAACCCACAATTCTGCGCGATCGGTTAAATTTCAAATTTTCAGCTGGGCGAGCCGAGCTGAGCCGAGCCGACCCACTGTCAATATTCTTCCTAGCAGAACCGAGCCTGGTATGCCCGCGAGCTGAGCCGAGCCGAGCCGGAAAATTGCGGCTCGTCCTCATCTCTAGAAGGGATGCATCATGAAAAATCTTATGGTTACGGATTCTAACGCATAACGTTGTCATACATGTCATGCACATCGAGTTTAAGTTTTGAGTTGCTTCGTTGAGTACTCTAGCTATCGATTAATTGCATGTAATTTGAAAATGGGTGTAAACGACGGTTCCGCAGTAAAAACGGCAATTTAAAATTTAGTTCTGAACCTTCGTGACTGCGGAGCTTTACTAGGTTGTACATATGCTTAATAAGTTGACAAACAATCAGATAGCGCCTCTATGAAGTAGCGCTAGCCAATCAAGAATGGAATTGTTTTGACACAGCCAATCAAAGCTAACCAATCTGAATGCATGAAAAGGAATTACTTTGAGCATTTCATAGTGTAGTTCATAGGATCAATAGTGTATATCATAGGATCAATTTCGCCTCAACACATTTTATGCAATTATTATTCCACACTGCTTATTTTGCAAATGCAGTAAGTATTTGTTCTGAACCGGAAATATAAAGATTTTTGGAAAAAACTATTGTGCTAGCAAAATAAATAATCCAAAATATAAAATAAAACACATTTTTGGTTTTGTTGATCTGTAGTGACTTCAGGCGGGCTACCTTATTTTTCAGTCGTTTAACCGCCGTACCGAATCGAGGGTTAAAATTCAGTGGAAAATATTGCTACAGAGTTAAAGGAGTTAATTTAAGATGTTGAGTTAAAATTAAGTCCATCGATTTTAACCCATTATGTGCGCGCGAATGCAGGTAGGGCTAAAAGAGTTAATTTTAACCACAGTTTGCGCGAGCACCGAGTTAAAGAACTTTTAACTCGTTTAACCACAGCTAGCTAAAAATAATTAACTTATTTAACTCTTTTAACCCTGGCGCGAAAAGGATCGAGTTAATTTTATTACATAATTACATATTATATATTACATTTTATAGTTAATTATGACTCGCGGTCGAAAAATCCCTTAGATTATTAAGAAATGGTGTTTTGGCCGACAAGACGTTAAGAAAAAGTCTGCCATCAGCGGTACTTTCTTTTAACTGAGCAATTTAGTTTGGAAATGAAATCGCGCGCCAAATGATTACAAACATAGTTGCCTGTTCTCAAAATGTTTTTATTACGTTTCTGCAATGGTTGTTGTTTAGATGGATGCGTTTGGGAAAAGGTTGGTTCGAGCGCAGACAACAAAAACAATTGGACCACTGAATGTGATTGCCCCAGATCTTGCATGTAATTCTTGGTGATTGTTAATTATATAGAAGTGAAAATGTCCACCATAACACAGTTGATGGTCGTAAATTGCGAATGTCCATGAGAATGAAAAGTTAGCAACTGATGTGTGTATTCGCAACATTTATGTCTTACGAAGTGCGTTCAGAAAAATTACGTACCCCTCAGGTTTTTTATTACTAAGAATAAGTAAAAAATAATTAAAATAATGGAAAACTTGAAAGAGATTCTGCAGCTAATCATTATCTTGGAATATTACTTTCTCCTAAACAATAGTTCAGCTTTTTTATAGTCATATCACAAACATCTAGCAAAAAGCGATTTCACATTTTCATAATGGTCTAGTCCTTCGTCTTAGTATAGATTTTTGTTATAGGAACAGCTTCTATGACGTTACCGTTACAGCCAACAAAGCTGATAATTTTGTAAGGCATATTACAGCTTATAGCCTAAATTTAATATTCCAAAATTTAATTGGATTAATTGGATATGTCAACGTGATATTGTGAAATCAGGGATTTCGCGAAATCCCTGAAAATTTCAGGGATTTCACAGAATCCCTAACATTTTCAGGGGGATTGTGAAACTCATGTTAAAACCTGTTTATTTCACAGTTTCCCTGAGTGTTTAAGGGATTTCACAGAATCCCGTGTCACTTGCAGGGAAATTGTGAAATGATTGATGCAGTTGAATTTCAGGAACTTTTGTTGTAGATTTGAAAATGTAAATGTTTTATAAATTTAAAATTTTTTGTTAAATTGTTGCAGATATACATAATATTTTATTCTAGGTTTGTCTTTTGCGACAACTCAAGTTTCAGTTTATTCTAATGCTATATATTTCTTGTCTATCTTTTTCTTCTCTCTTTCTTTCTTTTGATTACATTGAAATAAGCGAATAGCTGTAATTTAAATCTAGCTTAGCTTTCTCTGGATAATCTAAATGCTTTTTGAAGTTAATTATATTATCATGTTCTACTTTTTAATGTCTATGTTTATTTGGTGTTTATTTAGCATTTAGATTATGCAGAGAAAGCTAAGCTGTATTTGAATTACAATTTGAATTATTATTTAGCATTTAGATTATCCAGAGAAAGCTAAGCTGTATTTGAATTACAGCTATTCACTTATTTCAGTTTAAAGAAAAGAAAGAAAGAAACAAAGAAAGACAGAAAGAAAAGAAAGAAAAGAAATGTAGCATTAGAAGAAACTGAAATTTGGGCCGGGCCGACGGGCCGAAATGCTCATCTCTACTGTGTACCTGTTAGTTTCAAATTTAGATTGACGAAGTAAGCGAATAACACAAACCTAAGCTAATAAGACATACCTAGAATAAAATATTATGTATATCTGCAACAATTTAACAACAAATTTATAAATTTATTTAACATTTACATTTTCAAATTTACAACAAAATTTTCCTGAAATTCAACTGCATCAATCATTTCACAATTTCCCTGAAAGTGACACGGGATTCTGTGAAATCCCTTAATCACTCAGGGAAACTGTGAAATAAACAGGTTTTGACATGAGTTTCACAATCCCCCTGAAAATGTTAGGGATTCTGCGAAATCCCTGAACTTTTCAGGGATTTCGCGAAATCCCTGATTTCACAATATCACGTTGACAGATATAAACTTTTGATGAACTATACGATATTGCAGTTGGTGTATCTGCACCGTTCACCCAAATCAATCATACCAGCAAAAAACGTGGAATTTGCTTCAGTTCTACTTAATTTTTAGAGCCTGTGGACACTAACCAACTCCAATTCAAAGCAAAGGTAAGTATTTATGCTTCTTACTTGTTACCCTGAGGGAACAATAATGACAAATTAGTCCAGCAAATCCGAAAATGATTAACATCAGTGATGCTGTAACCTTTAAGGCCGGTTCACACGATCAAATTCTCGTCAACTAAATTGGATCAAATTTGACCAAACTTGCAATTTGACCAAATTTGATGGTTTGAACGGGCATCAAATTCCATCAAATTTCGTCAAATTTGTCATCAAATTGCTGTCAAACTATCAAATTGGTTTGGTCAGTGCGCAAAAACCATCAAATATTTAACGGCTTGGCCAATGACATTTCACCACGCGTATCACGTGACCGTAAAAATCAATTTGCAGCATAGCCTTTTGTTTACTTCACACATGCAGTTTCTCTACGGTCTCTCAACTCAATGTGCAAAATCACAGGACTATAATAACATACACTTTCATTGGCTATACTTTGAATTTGATTTAAATGAATAAATAATTTAAATTTTGCCAAATGTTAGAAAAAATTGATGAAATATTTTATTTTTAAAAATCGCGAATGAAAAGTTGCTGTAAACTGTAAACTGTTTTAGACCTTTTTACCAATCTTTGACCCAAGGGCGTTTAGATTTGGGTTCAAAATCACATTGAAATAACAAGAAAAACGCTAGTTTGCGCTTTTGACTGTCCATTTTCTACGCGCGAAAATTCAAACTGGCGCCCAATTTGATCAAAATTTGGTCAAAATATTTGATGCAATTTTGACAGTGTAAACAGGCGATTTGATCAAATATTTTGCTGTCAAAAAATTTGATCAAATTTATTTGACGATAATTTGATCGTGTGAACCTGCCTTTAGTTTAAATTAAACATTTACGGTTTTGCAAAAACAAGATATCCAAACTCCGTTCATTAAGCGAACTTACTGATCCAATTGATGGAATAAACACTTAAAAGTGTGTGGCGTACTTGAGCAAAATTTATGAAATTGGTTGCAAAGATGCATTAAGCTTATACAAGAATTGCGGAAGTTTGGAAAAAAAAGTTAAAGTAGTCGGTATTGTTCAATTTAGTCGTAGTCCCACTGCTGATCGGGTCTTGGCTTGTTTGACCGCTACCGTTACCGTCACTCACTGATGAATTAAGAGGGGGCACCAATAATTTTCTAAATTTTACTTTTATTTAGCTAATACTTGAACTACAAGAATTGTTGAATTTATCATTGTTTTCTTAATTTTTTAACGTATATACTAGAAGTTTGGCATTTTCTTGGTAGGTAAGCAGATTTCCAGTGTACAGAGTGAATGCAATTACAGTGCGATATAGTTATGTATTGTCGAAAGTAGACATTGTTCCCTTAAATAAATCTTCGTCATCCCATGCCATCTCAAGGATTGCCACGCTGAAGACAGCCATAGAAAACTTGGTGAATGGGAGCAAAATTGATAAACAGAAATCAACAAATGCTGATGGTTTCGTATAACACTGTGCAGCAAAAGGATTGTAAATATGGGCGGTGCCGTCGCAATGTTGTAAGGCTGCTCACTAAACTGCGGAATATAGATTTTCTTTAACTTAACTTGCCTGCATTCTATGACTTTTAGGCTTGCTCAGGTGAATGTCTTTCTGATGACGCAATCGTATATTACTCTTACGGAGGTTCCGGCATACACAGTAAGACATTTTCGGATAATTTGTAACTTTCGTTAAAGCTTCTTTCAAATTGTTATTACCATAGTTATGGCTTATCAAAATATGTCATACTAGCTTTTGCAATAACAAAACAAACACGTTGCAGTGACTAATGAGTGTAAAATTACTGATTTTCAATTGCTGAAAAAGACAGGTCGGGTGCTTAGACAAGCTCACAGCGGATACTTGCTCGTCTCTGATGATGAATCCTCAAAATTGAGCTTGTTAAAGAATGTGATGACCCTAGGACGTATTTGTCTTGAATCTGAGGTCGTTCCTTGGCATAGGCAACAGATGCCTATTACATCATGTTAGCGAATAGTACTGATCTCAACCCGATGAGATTCCAAGGCAAGGCTAAAAGAAGAACTCTCACAGATAAACTTTAGCAGTTCTATCCAACGTTGACATTGAAATTCTGCTCAATGCAGTATACTATAATGAGGCTATTGTTTCTGAAAGGCATTATACAGGAATGAATTTTTGTCTGCGATTCACAGTTACCACTATGCGTTGTATATAAGATCACAAAGGTCTTGACTATGTATTCTTCTGTACTGGGGCTGAGAACGGGACCGCGTTGCAAAGATTCTCCTAAGCGCCCTTCTACGTCGGCACTTAGGAGGATGTCTGGGAGTTGTCTAGGAGGGAGTTAAGAGACCTCCTAAACCCGTTTCAAAAGATTTCTCCTAAGTTTAGCTGGCGCTGCTCCTAAACCTAGGCAACCTAGGAGAAAAGTTAGGAGTGATGGTCAGCACTCCTACCTTAGGAGAATCTTTTGAAACTCAATTCTCCTGAGTGTGCACCTAAGTAGAATTTAGGGGATCTCCCAGGCGTAGGCGGATCTTTTGCAACGCGACCCAGGTTCCAAACCAGGTCATTACTTACGTGTAATGATATGGCTTTCTGGTTCCCATGATGATAAATTTGTATTTTAAAGGCTTTGGATATGATTACGCAGTTTGCTGGAACAATGGGTATAACAACTGGAACGTCATTTATCTCATTAGTGAAAGTTATTTACCATCTAATGTTCCGTATGAAAAATGTTATCAAAAGCAGCTTGTTAACTGTGTCAAGATCTTAAGTAGAATGGAGAAGCAAACCTTAAATAATAAGGATTACGTGATTTATGACAATTATTGTGTTGGTACAAATAAAACATGTATATCTTATATCAGTTCTGAGCGGATCCAAGATTACTTTAAACCCAAAGAATAAATGAATTCAATCTTGTTTACAACTGGGATAGACACGTGACCTGACAAATGACCATACCGAATAATCACAAGGACCTGTAAGTCTAGTATATAAGGATTTTTAAGGTGTGGAATGGCACGAAAACAAACGTGTTTGGCGTGATCTAAGTGCAAGATGGCGAAATAGGTGTAGAACATTAGTCGTTGTCAGTCAGCTGTCCCAAACTTGGCAGTCAGATTCAACTAAATTAATCAATAAACTGATTCATATAAGGTTTTTCGATTGACACTGTTAGTGAAATTTATATCCAGCAAAATCAATTTGCTTCAAACAAGCAAAATTTTGTAAAAAGGTTGATTTCCGCTGGACGAACATGTTCGGTAATAGTAAAGCTGGTGCACAGCTAATTATTTTATTCTGTTCTTACTTGCTTACTACAAAAGTATGCAAAACATTGTATGAATGATTATGTTGCTAAATATTTCAATATTTCAATCTTTTAACATTCAATATTTGAAGAACTTGCTTTTAACTGTGAATTAAGTTTTCATTTTCAACAAATATACATGTTCTACAAATACATAATATTTTTTCTGCAACTGTTTCCTGCTCCTGAAAAATTGTTGCCGAGCTGTTAACTGATAGATCTGCTATGGGTAATCCATTTATAATGAAGAGAACGAATGTTTCCGGGTTTCAAATTGCCATTGCGATACAAACATACATGCGTAAACATTGCGTGAGTCAGAAACATGGATTCGTTGAAAAGGCAGAAAAGATTTCATACACAAATCACGCTGGCCCTATATTAAACCACAGTTCACACGCGTTTATGCATCTGTTTACGCAAAATGCCTCTTCAGCAATCAAACTGCATGATAGGGTAAGGGCTACGCAAACATAAGAGACCTGCTGCCTTCGGGAGGGGTAAAAATGTTACCATCGTAAAGTACTCGAGTAGTACTACAAGTATTACCATACTTTTGGTTCGAATTCGAAACTTCAAATTTTTGCACTTGGCAACAGCTAGTTTGCGTTTGGTTTTTCTTCTAAGTGAATAACGCTTTTCGGAAGTGCATTTTCTAGCGAAGTGTTGGAACGTTGTGTGCATTTTGGTCCAATACTACTGTTATATGTTTGACTACTGTCAAAAATTTGCCCAATTATCAGAAATGGAAGCTAATTATTTGAAGCTGTACAATTATCTCAACGGATGTTAATTATCAGAAATGTACCTAATTATCAGAAATGGCACCTAATTACCAGAAATGTACCTAATTCTCAGAAATGGCACCTAATTTCCAGAAATGTGCCTAATTCTCAGAAATTGTGCCTAATTATCAGAAACTGTTGAGGTAACTGTTACAATCACAAGCTAAAATCCAACAAGCGAGCCTATGCAAGTGAAGTTGCTGGAAGAGTTGATAACCGGTCGGCGATGGTGGACATCTGTAAACGAAATCACCGAGCGTAAACCTAGGGACAAGGTACCAACCCTAGAGAGAGCTGGATGCCTAAAAAAAGGATTCTCTATCGAGAGCAAATGTCCTAAATGAAGTTTTCGCGTCAAAATCTAACTGTCCAGGCCGACAGGATCGGTTACCTGTCTTCACTCCCCGCTGTAATTCCACCATGCCTTAAATTTGCTTTCGTCCTTCGTATCATTTGTAAGCTGCTGCAACGTCTTGACCCCACAAAGCAATCGGCCCCGACGACATTCCAAATCTAGTTCTGAAACAGTGTGCCAAGGAACTGGCATACCCCTTGTCAGTCCTCTTCAATAAATCATACAGAACTGGAGTAGTCCCTACTGAAAGGAAAACGGCCCAAGTCACCCCAGTATTTAAGAAGGGTTCGCGTACAGATCCAGCTAACTATCGTCCGGTGGCATTACTTTCGTGTGTCTCCAAGGTTATGGAACAATATTTAAATTACCATCTCGTGAAACATCTCGAGGACAATCATCTACTTTCTGACTGTCAGTATGGCTTCAGAAAGGGGAGGTCTACGGCTCAGTGTAATCTCCTGTAATGGATAATTGCTCTGGTGCCCTGGACAGGGTTAGTGAGGTTCAGATTGTCTCCCTGGACCTCTCCGCAGCTTTTGATACTGT
Organism: Trissonchulus latispiculum; assembly: GCA_030248195.1. Lineage (NCBI taxonomy): Eukaryota > Metazoa > Nematoda > Enoplea > Enoplida > Ironidae > Trissonchulus > Trissonchulus latispiculum. The sequence goes on from JASAND010015568.1 coordinate 21,202, forward strand.
CTGGCACAGGGGACTGACTTCGGCACAAACTGTCCTGCTATGGTCCGTCTAAGCGTTTCCGGAAGTGGTGCTCTGACCATTTGACGGGGCCGGCATCAACGGGTGATGGTTGAAGGTAGCCTATCTGCCCCCAGTCCCATCCTAGCCGGCGTCCCGCAAGGGTCCCTTCTCGGACCTACGCTCTTCCTACTCTATATCAACGACTTGCCCGAACAATTCGGATGTTCCTGTTTAGTGTATGCGGACGACACAACCCTGTACAAGGATATCCCATCTGGATGCGATCGCGAAATTATCTGCACTCTCTTGGAAGCTGACTTAATTGCTGATGCTCATTGGGCGGCCAAATAGAAAATGAAATGGACGACACAACCCTGTACCAGGAAATCCCATCTGGATGCGATCGCGAAATTATCTGCACTCTCTTGGAAGCTGACTTAATTGCTGATGCTCATTGGGCGGCCAAATGGAAAATGAAATTTAATCCATCAAAAACTCAGTCTCTTTTAGTCTCCAGAAAACGGGATAGACCCTCTTCTCCCCAAATA
>JASAND010015569.1:0-11480 GCA_030248195.1 Trissonchulus latispiculum
CTTTATCTCAGGTAATCCGCAACCAAGAGCCTGTCTGCTGTAAAACTCTTATCTATTATGTACCTGGATTAATGAGATAATTTGTGAGCTTGTATCACTATCAAGTATACAAAAAGCTATGCAGCTGTCCAGCATGAACCACATTTGTTTTATTTTGCTTTTAGCAGCTTAGGTCTGTGCGCAGCTACACTGATGATCACAACGATTATCTATGTCGCTTTTAATGCAACTGTTTGTAATATGTCCATGGTTCTCGCATTCCAGCTAGTACAGGCGGCTAGGCAAGTTTTAAATAATACAAGTTTGCATTGTTTATATTGCTTAATCTAATGTCTAACACAAAATGTGTGTAAACAATCTGTAAGGCCTCCAGTGAACTAAATATGTGTAATGAACTGACTGACCCAGAGATTTCTTTCGCTTCCAACTGATTGATTTGATGTGATTTGCTATTAAACCGTGTTGGCTTACTTTGCTTACTTAGGTCAGACAATTTCTAGTTGCACAGAAGGTCAGCGCGTTCACCCTATTAGGTAAACTTATGTACCAGATTCCCGAAAGGTGATTTGCCAAAATCGGGGATCTCTACAGCCGACCTGATTAGGGGTACTACTGTGAGCTCGTTTAGTCTGTAAACCACAGAGAACGGCGAGAGGGGTCGATTCTCGCTCTATTTGTTCACTGCCGAAATCAAATAGAGGGCCTTGACACGCAGATAAAAGGCACAAACTTAGGTCTTCTCTTCTGTGAGAGGTTCTAGTCAGATCTCTTACAGAGATCAGAGAGGAAACTTACTGTCTGTTTGGAAGATCACAACCGGATCTGTAGGTTACTGGTCCACAGTCTCGTGTAGATACTGGACTCCGTTTAATATACGTACGACAATTACTGACAAACTGATTACCAGATATAATAATAATGATAGTAATATTAAATGCACTGTATAATATAGTGAAGTACTAAATACAAGTATATTGACAAGTACTATTAACAGTCAATATACCAGAGTTGCCAGACTCTATAGGGTGGATTCGGATTAATTTCAGGTAAATTTACCCCAAATGTTATGCTGGTTCGCACGTTCAGCCAAGGACTAGGCTCTTCTTCAGGTTACTGTTATTTCTCTACTTCTGCTATAATTCGACTCTAAGACCTAACTCACTTCGACTACTGGTGTCCTATGTGCTATACGTGTGTGTTATGCTAGTGCACTTTCTTTATCTGTCCTTTACAGTACCAAAGGACCAAAACCAATATTGATAACGATAATAGTAATAACAATAACAATAAGAATAATAATTAATAATAATACAATAGAGGGTGGGCTCGGACTTTGGGTGAGCTCTCAGTTGCTGCAAAGTAGTCGCTAGGACTCCACAGCCCACTTTAGAGATTGCTATCGGAGAGGTTCCTGCAGATCAACTCCAATTCAAGAGGATCAGCTAATACAAGGCTCGGAGAGGTGGGGTGATGTACCAGGAGATAATCGGTTAAAAGTTAAACAGTAAAATTAAAGTTCTTGATAATTTAGATCGATCTTCTGTTGTTTCTTCTCCACTAATAACTTCTTAAATTCAGCTAGTAACTGGACTTTTAAAGCAGAGCAATGGGGGTACCCACCCCCATCAGGTAGACAAAAGTGGAGATCATCATTTTCCGTCAATTAAAGCACAAAAGAGGGTGGTAAGGTTTAAGATTACAAAGTTCAAGAATCAGGAGTGAACGTTCGGTTCACTGACAAATTTTTACAGCCTTAATGGTTGGTTTTAAACACCACAAATGATTCCGATGCCGGTACGAATTGTCTCTGCCTTAAAGATTCCGTTACACTCCAAAATCAACTAGAGTACCTACAGCTATATGCTGATTCCCAAGTGTCCTGAATTGACTGAGCTCTTCCGGCTCCAAAATATCTCAATAAGCTGAATCCGAACTGAATGACCACTAATATTGATCAGAGGCAGACTGACTTCTCGAGATCGAGGCGAGATCTCCGTGGACTTCGCACCTGAATCAAATGGGTTAAAACCCATTAGTTACACAGTTATGGTGCGGGAATCGAACCCAGCAACCATTATTCACTCTTTTGGCTTTCAGGTCTTGAGCACGAACTTGTCATCTTGAATTAATTGAAACGTTTAAAACTCACTGATTTTAGTGTGAAATTTTGAAGGCTTTTATGTTATTCCTGACCGTAAAGACCAGGACTGCAGAATGTGATATTTCGAACAATTTCCTGCACTGTTGTGCAGGAAATTGTAACTAAACACGTTTCTGTAACCTACATTCTGCTTCAGTACTGTCTAGAATCACAACAACTGAATTCAAGTAATTCTGGATCTCTGATCACAAGCAAGAACCCAATATTTAGATCAAATTGATGGTTACATCAGTGATTTAGTTATTGCACAGAAATGACACCATAAATGTAGTTTTGGTTAGTTTAGGACGATTTCTGGTCCTAAACTGCAGGAAATACCCATTTCCTGCATAAATTGATTCGAAACTATGATTTCCATACTCAACAGAGAACTTGTGCATAAACGTCGATTTTGCTGTTATTGGAAGATAGTATGGTACTTATTAATTATTAACCGTACGTAACTAATAATTGTATATCCTGTTTTAGGGTTATTCTGTTCAAGTCAAATGCCATGTGTGTAGTAATTGGTTTATTTCTATTTTTTATTGGTTTATAGCCTGTTTTTGTGGCCTAAACCCGACGGATGCTAAGATGTCGAACGCAATTCCGTCCCATTGAACGAAGTCGAGAAACATGGCACCGACAAGCATAAAGATCACAATATTACGTATTCCGAATAGGAACAGCAATATCCGCAGATTTTAGGCGGAAATCGTGATAGTTAAAGTAATCAATACAGTATTTTTACCTAAACTGACTTCTTACGTAGACCTAGGTAAATTTAATACGGAATGCAGGAGATTTGAATTTTCAGCCCAGAATAATGTCAGCACTGTACCATTTGAATTAATCACAGCGTCCTTTTGTTGCGATTCGTCCGCCCCTATCACGTGAAACTGCCTATGCGGACGAATCGAGGACTTCCTGGGCATTATCTGATGGTTATGACCTAATTCGGGGTCCCCTTGACCCTAGGCCTAGCTTCACTATCTCATTTGCATATTTTCCCTCATACCTCAATTATGTACATTAAGACTACATTCCGACACCCATTCAGTCCAATCGCACTCACACACATCACTAACTAAATCTAGCTTCTAATTATGCAATCTCCTGCTTATAATCTGACTCCTAAATAATTATTTCGTAATGCCCGTAACACCACGGGTACTGGGACAGAAAACACATAAGCATACAAAAACACAGATACTCCTTTATCTTCGATTGTTTCATTTAACATATAATCATCACTGTATTACAAACTTAGCTAAAGACGCACATTCATCAGTCACACCTATAGTTTTACGTAACGTTTACACCGTGTCACTGTTGGCACACTTATACGTCATTCACACAACATTCACTCTGTGCCACTGCTGACACACTTATACGACATTCACACAACATTCACACTGTGCCACTGCTGGCACACTTATACGACATTCACACAACATTCACACTGTGCCACTGCTGGCACACTTATACAACATTCACACAACATTCACACTGTGCCACTGCTGGCACACTTATACAACATTTATACGACATTCACACTGTGCCACTGCTGGCACACTTATACAACATTCACACAACATTCACACTGTGCCACTGCTGGCACACTTATACAACATTTATACGACATTCACACTTACGTACTGTATTGTTAATATTTTGGCGGCTGCTAATCAGCTACACCCTTATCCTGCCTAATATCTCAAGGTCAATCATACCCGGCAAATCTCAAGACCCTTATTGCACAAGGGAGTTTATATGAGTTGCCTCATTCATACACTCATTTCCACACTTTCATACACATCACACATATGCACACCAATTTACTTCTACGCTCTCATTCTTGCAGTTTTCACAACCTTCGTCGAACAGAAGGAGTTTATGTGATCTGCATCACGCATACAAACATACACAGGACGGACATTCACACACTCACATTTTCACACATTCTAACTTAGCTAATTATTAAACAACATTACAATTATAAACTATAGAGACAATCCTAACTACAAATTTTCTTATTTCTAATCTAATTTCTAGGTACTACCCTAGGCTACTGGTTTATGCACATTTCGGTACTTTTCTGTAAGAGTTGCTGTTTTGTTTACTTGAACTTTGGGAAACTTTGAAACTTGATAATTCGGTTTTTAGGAAAATCTAATGTTTTCCTCGCTTGAGACAAAGTTTAATCGAAACTTGTGAAAGCCTGAGCGAATAATAATTGCCAAGCAATTATTATCAAACAACACTATAAAAACATATTTTAATTTACTAGTTAGAGGAAGCCGGCCATTCCTCTTCAAAACTCAGAATTATTAATCAACAAGGTAATATAAAAACTCAAGGTTTTAGATTCAGTTCAAAAATAACCTATATTTTAGAAACCTGATAATTTTGAAGCCGACCTAACGCTGAAAATAAAGACAATTATGCAAACAGTGATCTTTAAATCATTAGCGCCTTCGTTACAGATTATGGCCGGCAACACCTAGTTGCCGGCTGTGGGGTGAAAAGATTTCTATACTAGCTCAATAAGTTCAGGGTCGTAATTAAGGGACCCTCTATCTCAGACTCAAAAGGTGAGGTCCCCACTCAAAATCCCGTAAACTACAAAACCCCCATAGCCACGAGGGCCTTCTTCGAAATACAAAAACTGGCCTCTAGGGCGTGGCTTGGAATAGTAAAAATTTGGCCAATTGGCCACACAAAAGAAAAAAGGGCCCTAATGGCCAAAAATGCATAATATATCAAAAATATAGGCCCGAAGGCCGACAGTATAAAATCCCCTAAATTTTTAAGCCTAGGCAGTGTAATTGAGCCGGGCATAAAAGACCCAATGGCTCCTCAAGTTGAGTGTGTTCGCGGTAAACTACTCAATACCTTTTCTGGCCCGGAGGCCAGAAAAGTTCCCTAAATTTTTCCTAGAAGTTGGGGAGAGCGCGCAATTCTCAGGTGCTGCAAAACCACAGCCCACTGTAGAGATGCGCGCTTGGAGAGGGGAAATAAGCGACCGACTACGGCCGCACCTCAGCGAACACTGAGTGAGTCTCAAAATTTTGGGACTGGGCTGACAGCTCTCTGACAGCCCAGTGACAGCACAATTCCGTCGGCGAAGCTTTGATTTTAAGGCAAAGCTTCTAGAAAGTTCTAGAACTTTCTAGAAGCTTGCCACCTTTAACATTGCAGAATCCAGGCTCTTTTTGAGCCTGGTGGTCAGCCAGGGGAAGATTAACGATAATGGCGAAATATTGCCCCCAGCTGACCACTTTTCTGATTAATTTCTGGGTCCGAAACTTTCTAGAATTTTATAAAATTTTGGTTAACACGTAAATGCAACCAAAGGGGGAAGTTTCGGACCTAATTTTCGACTTTCACGAATTCGGCTGAAATGGGGTTCAAAAATCAGGCCAATCCCGGCCGATTATGGGAAAAATATTTTTAAGTGCCATCTTTGGGCACAACTTATATGTCCATTTTCAACTTCTTAATTTTCCTTGGCTTCTCTTGTCCTGGGCCCCTACTTTGAAATTTTGGGTGAACTTTTGGCCGCAAACAAGAGAAGCCAACACAGCAACCTTAGCAACAATTGCTCCCTATTGCTAGAAACTCAGTGTCCTCGCTTGACCGAGGAAGTAGGGAGCAATTGCCTAAAAATGTGCATAAAAAATCATACGTAATTTTCTACCTAAAACTAATTACATATTCGTATCCTACGTATGTTCTTACCTATTTCTATTAATTTTCATTAATTTTAATTTATTACGGAAGAGGGTAAGCCCCCTCCAGTCCTACCTATGTACACAAAGGTGTGTACTAACTTTCTTTCGGAGAGGCAATTCTCTCCTGGCCTTTTGGCCCAAAGAAAAGTTCAAGTGAGGACAAGCCTCACATAGAAAGAGAATGAATGGACGTAGTAGTACTCCCACTACTACGCTGTCTGGGAAGCAGGCGGCTTCCCAGACAATGAAAAGGGAGTTCCCAAAAGTTAACACAAAGGTTGGGTGGGTACCAAATTTTGAGGTAAACCTTTTAAAGAGGTAAGATTACGAAATCAGAAGTAATCTTACTAAAACATTTTGATTAATAACTCACTCATTTTTGGGAGTTAAAAGATGGGGATTACATTTTTGAAATCGGGAGAAAATTGCCTTTCCAATGAACTTAAGTTATTTTTCAGCACAAAATTATTAAAATTGACTAATTTAAGCCTAATTATTACCAATTAATGAATATAAACCCTTACTAACAAATAATAAGTTCATTTCACATTAAATAATTACCTATCTACCTATTTTAAGCCTAGCTAAGTGACTATCTTCCAATATGTGGCATTTTCTAGCCATAAAACTGCACTTTAGGGAAATTATACGGGCTTAGAAACAAATTTGCGCAATTCCTTTCTGTGATTAGAACTAAAATTGTCTTGGCATAGATTTATTAACCACCATGGATGACAATACGATTGAAAAGGTCCCATCCCGGACCAATTCCAGATGAAAGAAGAGTACCCACTCTTCAATTAGATCTCCTGCCAATTCACTCTGATCAATAGATTCTTTGATTTTGTTATTGGTTTTATGTGTGCGTTCTGATATTCTTTGTACTTCAGGTGGTGAGATACTCCTACTAGATGATTACGTGAATCCACTTCTATTATTAACTTGACTTTTGGGGTAAAGACCGGGACATTAATTGCTGGTTTTAGTCTGGCAACTCTGACATTTGTTCTCAAATACAAGATAACTATACAAATATGAACTTGGACATTTGGTTCTGGTAAACATGATGAAGCATAACCAATGCAATGATCTTCTATTTAACGGGATTTTGTTCGTTCTTTGAAACAATTAACTGGTTAACCAATTTTTTGACCCATTTTGACTATTAATGAAAGTCCTTTCATTACAAATGCTCTGTCAACAGTATGTGTTCAAGATAATTTCCTGCTGATGGGCAGTAGGGCTTTGTGTTGACAAATTTAGCATGTATTAAGGCTTCGTAATTGTATTAAGAAGACTAATTGCAAGCCGGCTAACCATTAAGTTAACGGACCGGGCCACAGGCCAATTCAAAGGTCTCTTTTGAAAACGTTTACTAGAGAATTAACGCTGCCTAAAATCTTTCTTTACCTGCTAGGACGTTAGAGTTTGTTTCGAACATATCTCGTTAACTTTGTAAATGATCAAATAAATTTGAAAGACGCCCAATCTTTAAAGCAATCTACTTGCAAAACGTCGGAATATAATGGTGCTTTCTGAATCCAAAACAAGTAAAATCACTCAAAATTATCATTTCATTTGTCACTGTTTTGGCAACTCAGTAATGCAGCGAAAGTTTCTAAAAGACAATCCTTAGTAATGAAAAAACAACTTGTATATTCTCTTAACTTAAATAAATACTGTAGGACATTAACAGCCGATTGCACCAAATAAGAATAAGATTAGAATAGGCTTTGTAAGCACTGCTTCTGTTATGTCATTTATGCAGATTAGGTATTTCTGTTTCGTATGCAAATTAGGTTGTGTTGTCTGTTTGTCAAGTTCAGTTAGTTAGTTGTCCTTATCAGTAAAGTCTCGCATTGTTTCCTTCGCATTACTTTTCACGCTGGTTTCATAGCAGAGTGTTACTGGAGGTTCCCGAGATTGAATACTAATTTCTATCTGTAAACTTTAATTGTTAGGAGCAACGTAGTGAGACGTCGCCTCCTGACAATTAAAGCACCCATTTGGGTAAAAAACTAATTTCATCTGCTGATTTGGATACCATGGTAAGAAATTCATATTTCTTCTGAATTATTGTGTAGAAAGTAACTTATTACTTTAAAAAAGGAAAAATGGAGAAAACTTTGGAAGATTTGCAAAGGGATATGCGTGCTTTAGAGAGGCGGTTTAATTCCGTTGAGCAAGAAAATCAGTCCTTACGAACTGAAAATAAGGAAATGAGAGCCGCCGCTGCAGACGCAGCAGCAAGACCTACGGCTAAACAGGAATCGAACGACTCAAAGCTAGGAAGGCTTGAAGAATTCAGTGGTGCTCCAGGCACCACAAACTTTGCCACTTGGTTACGTAAGTTTAAGGCAAAGGCGGAGTATTATGATTGGACAGAAGCCCAATTGCCGAAAAAGCTTATTGGGTTACTGTCTGACCCCGCGCTGGCTTTCGTCCAGGATCTGCCGAATGAAGAAAGGTTGTCATTTACTAATATAGTAGCGGCACTTGAAGGTAAATATCGCCCTCATAATACCGATTTCTATGCACTCTCAATGAGTAATTGCCGCCAACAGCAGAATGAGACGGTTGTCCAATTCAGCCACAATCTACTAGAACTCGCCAAACATGCTTTTCCTCCCACCCCTACATCGGAGATCCTTGACTCTGAAGTTCGTAGAGTTTTCATAAAAGGGCTTAACCAAGACATCATGTGGGAGGTAATGAGGGAACACCCTCAAACTTTTAAAGAGGCGGTAGAGTTGGCTGAAAGGGTGCAACATGAACGCTTATTATTTCAGGAAGCTACTAAGAATCGCAGTACACAGGAAATCAGTGGTGACACTGTGGTTAACGCTTTGATGGAAAAGTTGGACAGAGCGTTAAACAGTGCTGGAAGTAGTAATAAAAATGAAGGTTCTGGTTCAAATTCAACGATTGGTTCAGTGGTCAGACGCCAGGAGAAACCAGAAAAATCCAGTTTTGGCGAGCGCCTTAGCAGAATAGAAAAACAGCTCGAGTTCCTGAATACAAGCCAGAGTAAGCGCAACTCGTACAGTCAGGTACGTAGTGGCGGTTACAGGCGCAGAGGCGGTCGTGAAGGAAGATGGCAAACATCTGACCTTCGCGAACGTTGTTGGTGCAACGTTCTCGTATTTGCCGACTCCCTCACGAAGTACAAAGAGGCATTCAAACGTTCTAGTATTTGCCGACTCCCTCACGAAGTACATAGAGGCATGCAAAGGCTGAATCTGTGGCAAAATTCTTAGTGAACCACATCGTATATAGACACGGTGCCCCGTCAACCTTACGCAGTGATCGTGGGTCTAATTTCGAAAGCAGCCCAGCCTACTGAAACATGTGTCTAAACTATGTGGCATAAATAAAACCGCATCAACCGCCTATCATCCGCAATCACAAGGTTTGGTTGAGCGGTGGAATAAAACTTTTGAGCGGATGGTAAAAATGTATGTAAATGAAAACCATAATGACTGGGATGAATACATTCCTGCGGTCGTGTTTGCTTATAATACAGCGAAACACGCAAGCACTAAAGAAACTCCGTTTATGCTCACATATGGACGTGAACCAAGGCTGCCCGTGAACTTGGGATTGCAGCCGCCAGCCCAAAAATTCATTGACAGCTCTGATTATGCTCAAATGGTGAAATATAGAGCTTTCAAAGCGCGAACGGCTGCTAAGGCAGAAATTGAGAAAGCTCAAATTGGGCAGAAATCACAGTATGATAAAAAGGTTCATCTGCCTCATGACTACAAAAAAGGGCAAAATGTTCTCGTTTACACTCCTGTTGTCGGAGTCGGAAAGTCTCCAAAGTTTACATTTTTCTGGAGTGGCCCATATGAAATTTTAGACATTGACTTGCCAAACTTAAGTCTTAAAATGGAAAAGGGGACTCAAACTGTTCATTTCAATCGTGCTAAGCCTTATAATAGTCGGAACCCTGATGATCCTGATGTCTTGGTTAAGTCCCGATCACATTTAATGCGTGCAGCTAAATCACGTGCTCATAAAGTTATACTGTGATTGTTTCAGATTCTTGAATTTGTCAACCAGCAGCATCCACTTCATCGATTCTTCAGTCGTCGGTTTGAGCTGGCTGGACGCAGGTTCACTTCAATTGAACATGCGTTTTGGTATTCAGCGTTGCGACAACATGGTTATCAGAATTTGGCCGATCGTGTCTTGTGGGAATGTGCTCACATCAAACCATTCCAGTTGGAGGCCAAGGTGTCCAGCATGGGTTTTTGTCCATCTGCTCATTGGCCTAGCATTGCAGCAGATGTGTACAAAAGCATTATCCTGCATCTATTCTTAGTTGAAGGTGATATCAGCAACGCCATGCAATCATTGAAGAATTCCCAGAATGAAATTCGCTTTATATGCCCAAGTCAAACCGAATTCTTCTGGTCCTGCGGCCTCCGGGAAGCGAAGGTCCGTAAGGCCGAGAATTTCGACGACTTACCGGGTCAAAATCGTTATGGAAACTTACTGGAGCTCATACTGCAGGAACTACGAGAGGGCCGCCTTAGCACCGAGTATTCCGCACAGGAACTTTTCGATGGCCTATCATCCATTCTCGTAAACCATGGGCGCCAGTCCTGGTTTTAGCTGACAGCCAAGGGAAGTATCTTTCTGGGATAGGTGCTGGTAGTGTTATCGCGGTGAGCGGTGGCTATCCCTCCTTGATTCTTCGCAAGGCGGCAAATAAGGATTTTCATTTATCATCCTACAAATACGTTGTCTTCCTTTGCGGAGTCAATATTGCCAAGAGGAATTTTGGTATTTGGTTGCGGGAATGGACGGTCCTCAAACAGACAATCAGGAATCATCCCCACCAGCGATTTCTCATTTCCCTGCCATATCCTACGCAGCGTGTCCGTCGGGTTGAGCGATTCAATCATTTCCTTAGGGAAAATTGGCAGAACAATTTCCTCAATTGCCGATCCCAGCAAATTCAGTCAATTCGACACTGACCGCTACGGAAACATCGATTGCCGATATCTTGAGTCCGACCGCTTCCACCTCAGTCATCGTGGGCTGCGAGAGCTCATCGACATCTGGTGTGATAGCGTGTCGGCTCTAAATGTTTTCCCGTATTGCCTGGATCCGTGCCCTTATCGTCTGGACTCCATTCCGGCACCGACCTTGCCCCGCTTGCTACGACATACCCTCCTACCGCGAGCAAAAACTCTTTCCCAAGCTGTCGGTATCAAACTTGGGGACATGGTGTAATTGATTTTGTCCCTATTTGCGTTGATTTTCTGGTTTTTGTCTGTTATTTTGGCTTTTCTTTTTGGTAATTATCCTCATAGACTTTGTTTTTGCTGTTGTTTTGTTTCATTATTTTTGTTTCTGCTTAGTTATTTTTGATTGTCTGGTTATCTTTGCTGTTGGACTGGGGACCAGTCCCCTATCAGGGGGAGGTGTAAGCACTGCTTCTGTTATGTCATTTATGCAGATTAGGTATTTCTGTTTCCTATGCAAATTAGGTTGTGTTGTCTGTTTGTCAAGTTCAGTTAGTTTGTTGTCCTTATCAGTAAAGTCCCGCATTGTTTCCTTCGCCTTACTTTTCACGCTGGCTTCATAGCAGAGTGTTA
>JASAND010015571.1:0-52222 GCA_030248195.1 Trissonchulus latispiculum
TATATATTCGTATTGATAATATATATAATATTGATAATATATATATTGATTAATTCATTAATACTGTCGTGCACTATTATTTCTAGAAATGCTACCACAAGGTTCTGTTTTTGCCATTTTAAGGTAAAAAGTAGTATTTCTGGTATGTGTTAAACAGTGACGATGGCGATTTTTGTTGTTTAACAGCGATTTTTGATTATATAACGCGTGAATACATGATAACTGTAATTTTAACAATGCGTACAATAACGCACAATCTAAAAATTAACAAAATTTGGATGGCCTAAATTTTTTGGCTGATGGCCTAAAAAATTGGAGTCGTTGAGGCCATTTGGCCTAAAGTTCGGCGACCAAAAAGAAAACCCTGGATGGAGGGTGGATAACGTGCAATCGAATTGTAGTCAAACCCGTATATATTTGTCTGAAAGCCGAATTAAAGTATATAAAAGTAATTAAATAGCCAAAGTAGACCCATTTTAAGGCAAAAACTGAAAATTAAGCTTGAAATAGCACCATGTCGATTTCGACCTTCTGGCTTGGACCACCCAACCATATAGGAGTAACGGGGATTTGGGTTGGGGGAGGCCCCCTCCCCCGAAATTTTGGGGGCGGGCCCCTTTTTAGACCTCCCCCAAACCTTCCCACAACCGCCCCAAACCTCCCCCAAAAACATTCTTTTATTTTTATGCCAAAAATCGCATTTTCAGCTATCGCTAATGCTAAAAAACATCCAACCATGAAGTCATTTTAACATTAGACAAGAGATTTAAACTCGAAAACTTGATTGCAAACATGCTCCTAAGTCCAAAATAAGGTTAATATTGAGTTATAGAGTCCATTATACCGTTAAAAAGTGTATTTGCCGCAGTATATAATAAACACTTTAAGCCACACTTTTAAAGAATTTTGCCAAATTTTCCCTAACAGTACCCAATTTTTGGCCATTTTTTGCGCCCCCGGGTTCGAGTTTGAGTCGAGATGGCCGAGTGGTCCAAGGCGCTGCTCAGAAGTTCCGACCTTACGGTCGGTGGTTCGATCCCAGGACCCACAAAGCTTTCTCGACTCTAGCCAACCCAGCTATCCATCCTTAACTGGTCGGTAAATGGGTACCACTACGGTGGGAAGGTAACAGGAGTCTGTGCAGAAGGGCCGGCCCCCTTCATCACGCAGTCATCATTTGAGGTGACACTCCTGGCTCTACGGCTGAGAATCCGGGGGATGAGCACAGGCACCCCATGTCCTGTGGCAGGACGGAGATATCTCCTGGGGTAAACCTCACCTTTTTTACCCGGCGCGACCACCCCATAGGTGTGTCGGTGGGGGGTGGGGACCCCCCACCAAAATGACAAATTCTGAGCCCCCCCAGATTTTCAGATTTTGTTACCCCCCGATTTTGCCAAAAAGCGGCCAAAAATGGCATAAAATCGAAAATTTAGGGGGCCCCCCACCCTCCGTCGGAACCCCCCCCCCCCAGATTTTTTGCCTAGCCACACCTAAGACTACCCCCCCCCCCAGTAGGGCGTGCCCGGGGGCCGCCTTGAAAAATGGCTGGGGGGCTAGCCCCCCCCCCCAATTACACCTATAAATTAAATATATATATATATATAGGTATATATATATGCCCACACAAAAACGAACCCCCGGTAAAACCTACACCAAATTAATCTATAGGGTGGCTCTATTAACGGACAAATATGTATATATAGCGCCTGGCCCCGGTCCCGATCCCGGCTCCGGCTTAGTTATTAAGCGACAACGATCGAAAATCTAACGATAACTAAATTTTCTATAAGGCAACGTTTGTTTTGCGAAGAGTATTCTTGCAAAATTTAAATTTTCCTAAAAAATTTTTGAAAATTTTCGATTTGGACCTTAACGGTAAGGTCCCACCGCCCGGCCGGGGCCACGATGATGTCCCGGCCCCGGCCTCGTAGTGGCAGCCCCGGTGCATCTCTAATAACCACTTATGAGGCTTGCGCAATATTTAAGTACATCTCTCTAGAACTTACGGTTGGTGAATTTACGACCAAACAGATGGGAAAAAACCAATGGCGGGAAAAAACCATGGGCGGGAAAAAACACAGCCGAAATTTTTGCTGGAAGCATGAGAGAACAGTTTTGACTATAACACCACGGAGAGAGTGGGTAAGTTCTAGGATGCATGGGATCTGGCCCCGTCCCCGAAGTCAGTCCCCGCCCCGGTGGTCAGGCCCCGGGTACCTACCGGGGCCAAAAATTAGCATAATTATGCTAATTTTTGACATTTTTGACCTAAATTTTGAATTTTCGAAAGCCAAAAAGTGTTACAAATCGTTTGCTTTTCCCGCCGATCTGGCTTGAAACAACGATAGTAACGTTTGTGTATCAAAATTATTGCAAATTTAAATTTTTCAGAAAATTTTTGAAACTTTCGGATTTGGACTTTTTCAATTTCAGACTACCGCCGACCACGCTGAGGTCTCGACCCCGGCCCCGGTAGTGGCGTCCTAGTGCATCTCTAGTAAGTTTTAGTATATACATCTGCATGAAAAGTATCAATATTTTTGCAAAAATTCATGTTAAATTGACTTTAGAAAATTTCTGAAATTTGCTTAATTTTTGTAGTTTAAGCATAGCAAACTTGTTTTATTGCATTTAAAGCCAAACCCGACCTATTTTAGTGAAAAAAAGCTATTTTGATTGAAATTGAAAAATTTAGCTTGAAAGGCACGATTGTCAGATTTTGGCCACTTGGACTACACATAAAAGGTTGAGCTGAACCGGTAGGTTAAATCTCTACTAAAATTGAGCAGGAGGTTCTATTTATGTTAAGCAATGCATGAATTTTTTTATTTGCTGCTAATGGTTAGAAAAAATTTCATTTTGAAATTTGGGTTTGGGCTATGGCTGACAATTAAAGTTAGATTGCACACCTGCCGTTTTTTAGCAGACGAAAGATGTGGCTCAGCGGCATAATGGAGCTTGAGTTTGGGAATGACTGATTGCAACCGACTGGTTCATGCGCTCAAAGAGTACATAACTGCATGGTGAACAAATATATGTGACAAGCACGCAGCATCTGCAACAACTATCTCGAGTACCCAGTTCAGGGGCCCCATCGTTTCAACATGTGACTGAGTTTCAACACGTGTGACATTTATTGGCTGCGAGTTTGGAAGTGCATCACCAACTGTGCTGGGTACTCAGTTGGGGATAGTATTGCTGTGCAGATGCTGCTGTCAAAGCTTGTCACACTCTTTTAGCTACCATGCTATGTGTACCTTTTGAGCGCATGAACTCAAATGGTTACTCAATCAAAGTCATTCCCAAACTCAGCCACTGAGCTGTCCAGTGAATTGTGCAATCTAATCCCTGGTGTCAGCTTGAGAGCCCCACCTGTCCCTTCTTTTCTACCACTATAACCTAAAGGTACTGCTTGAATATTCAGTTGTATTACCTACTACTGCAGTAGCAAGCCTGTCCCCCTCTCCTCTATCGCCGCTTTAACAGCGTGTACACATTTGTTTTGGAACATGATAGCATATGTACACTCTTACCAGATTATTCAGTTTCGATGTCGGCTGGGTCTTTGCTTTATTTACGGATTTGAAGCTATCTAATCGTAATAAGCTGAACCTATTTTGAGAGAACACGATTAGATAGCTTTCAAATTAATAAATCCGGTAAATAAAGTTAAACCCAGCAGGCTCCGGTCCGATGATTTCTTTTCGGTACATCGAAATTTTCCCAAACTGGACTTAATTAGCTTAGCGTAGCCTAAATGAAATATCTAATCTGATAAATTATCAGAAGTACATGTTTTCCAGTTCAAATCATATGTTCCAAAACAAACTTGTATATTTATGCTTATGCAAAAAATGTACGTGTACCAACCCAGATAAGGAGTGGGGGGACAGAAGAAGTATTACTCCCTTTCTTTTTATACTGCGCTCAGTGCAGTAGTAGGTAATACAATGGATGTCAAAGCGGTGGGAGGAGTTCCAGCAACGTGATTGGCCTTTTACCTTAAACATGATTATAGTGGTATCAAAAAGGGCGTGGGGTTCTGGCTGACACCGCAGCGGGTTTGGGTTAGGGCTATGGCTGACACCAAAAGTTTCATCGCACAATTCCCGCCGTTTTTTAGCAGACGAGAGTGGCTCAGTGGCATATAATGGAAAGCCGAGTTTGGGAATGACTGGATTTGGTAACCGACTGGTTCATGCGCTCAAAGAGTACATAACTGCATGGTAACCAGCGAGTGTGACAAGCGACGGCAGCATCTGCACAACAACTACTATCCCCCACAACGGAGAAGTACCCAGTTCACAATTGTAAACATGCATAAACCTGCTTACGTTTTTCACGTGTTGAAACTCGAAACCAGCTAGCCTGTAGATAGAATGTTTAGGCTCCAACACGTAAACATAGAAGTCGAGTGAGCGTACAGAACTTTGAACTTGGTACTCAGTTGAACTGGGTCAGTCACTCAGCCGTGATGTCTCCAGCCTAACGGTGCATTCATAGTTCCAGGCGCAACCAGACGCGTTAACGCGCGTCAATTTGCGTATGTGAGCGTCTGCCCGTATGCATCTTCGTGAGTATGAATACGCTCCAATTATTTCTTAAACGGCATGTTATATGCAGAGGCGTCGACGCAAGTCAACGCACGTCAACGTGTCTTCACGCGTTTTTCTGCGTTCGCGACTTAGAATGCACCTTAAGAACAAAGAGTGTGACGCTTGTCGCAGTCTGATACTGATATGATACACAACACAGTATCACTTCCTGATCCTACACTTCCTAATGGACCTCGAAATGCTTGTGTCGCGTATTTCGCTGACCATGTTGACTATTGACCATCTTGACCACACGGTTTATTGTGTTCTTGGCTATAAGCTAACTGCTGTCAGCTGTCTGACCAAGCTGTCCGCATCTTTATTGTATTTCGGTTTTCTTGCAACGTTTTAAATGACCAATATCATGTTCAATTCCAGGAGGGGTTCTTGATGATTGATAAAATTAAAGTATGTTAAGGATTCCACAATGATTTTGCCTCAATAAATGACTTATTCTTGTTCAAGTCCTTCAAAATTCGGTTTCATACATTTTAATTTCCGGTCTCGACTGGCATGATTCACACAGCTTGTGTGCACAAATGGTTAGAAAAGTGTTCCAAGCCAAACATGCAAAAGTGCTGAAAATACTGAATATTGCAAATTTGACAAGGCTTTACATCCTTTATATGATTTGCCGATTTGCGCAATACGACAAGAATGACCTATTTTTGTTTTTGCAATCTTGAAGCTACTAAGTTTTGCCGCTATTATCTATGAGGAACTTTAACCTCAACAGCTGACCGTTAAAACTTATGCTTTTGACATTTGAATTTTCATTTGCAGTTGTAGAGCACATTCTATGTAAGTTGTGGCAGCAAATTTGTTAATGGGAAATGAAAATATCGTTTTCGTATCTTCTTAGCTGCACATATCAATTCATGATTACAAAATTACAAAATTGTAAGAGCTAAGGAATGGTTAGCCCACCCATTAATGATAGTTTAATTAATTTAAGAAATTTTAATTTTTACTAAAAACTTGAAAATTTTATAAAATATTATTTCTACATTACAAGCACTAGAAAAAGCTCATAGTTCATTGCGACTTTCAATTCTATGTATTTTCTAGTTCTTGAGCTCAATAATTGCATTTTCTGATAGCTGCAACTGCACGGTGCGGCAAGATCCCTTTTCATGTCCGGAGTTTCATTTTCTAGGACTCCCTTCAACACTATAGGAACTTGTACAAATATAAAATAATCCTCCAAATCTCATTGTCTGTTTTAAATTTCTTGGGCAGATATTCCATGGTAAAATGGCACCGTATACCTAAAATTAAAAACTAAGAAATATATAAATGCATGACTGGGTTCACAAAAGTAAATCTACATTCAAAAAATCTGGCCGTTGCTGTATTAACCCGAGAATATGCATAAGAGCAGAGGTTTTTCACTACGACGGTTTGACTAAATAAACATGACTATTAATGAATGTTGACTGTGAACAAATGGGATAAGCCGCAGCATCAACAAGTTGGCGTGATAACACACCTAAATGTAAAATGGGCACTATCAGAACGAACATGTCCATTTTTCCATTTTTTCTATTGATTGCACTACTAAAACGTCGCATAATTTGGTTGAAATCATTATATGCATCAATTGAATGCATTGAAAGTTTAACAATTTCACTGTATTCATGGACTAATTTGGCAAAGTCTACAGGTAGTGTGAATCGAACCCCGCGCCAGAGAGCAGGCGACATTGGGTGCATGATGGAAAGAAAGTTTCAGAAATCAAAATAAAAATGGAAATGGATCTCGCAAAAAAACTCATTCCTCGACTCTGAATCAAAGTTAAATCCAGCTAGATACCTACAAAACTCTGGAAGGAAGACTAACTTCTTCACTTAGCAGATGCTCTAGCCTTTGAAGATACAGCTCCAATAAGTGGTCGGTGTAATTTCTTCTGGAGTTCAGGAGTGACCGATGCAGCCAGAAATCTGGCAAAATCTTCAGTAGGATGACCTCTATGAGCCATTTGCCAATCAATTATACCGAGCAGCCTATCAGTAGGCTCACCTGTTGAAAAGCAAAAATTCCCTCTCATCAACTGACATTATACTTGTATAGGAATAAATAAATTCTGTCTGCTTTTGATTGAACATCCATGGATTGGAAGCTTGGAATGGATCCGGAATGTGTATACTCCTTCTTGCTCTCTTTGGGACATCTCCTGAACTACGGTTTCAATCATAATTTTAATTCTAGCCGTAAAGTGAACTGCGAAAAAGGGTCCTGAATCAGGGGTGCAGTTTAGGAATTAAATAAGGACTTGTCGGAATTTAGAAAGTACATAAACCTATGGTGTATAAAAGCAATAAACTCATCATAATGCTAGACACATCTCTTAACGCTGACCTTACTATGATATCACTGTAAAGTTGAATACTAGAGTTGTTGACCGGCCGGTTTTCAGGAAATGGAAACTACTTAATTTTATCTGTTATACATAACCAGGAGTAACTGTATGCTATCACTTAATGCTTAAAGTTTTGCTTTTAACAATAAAAATAGTCAAAACTGGTACCGGCTCGCCTTTTTTAACCGGCCGGCCGGTTTTATCACCCGGCCGGCCGAGTCAAAAAAACCCCGGCCACAACACTATTGAATACAATTGTGCAAAAGTAAATGAATGCTCATCATCCGTTACTGTAATTTATCAAAAAAACTAGAAATAGAAACACCTGAAGAGTCCTTTCTGGACCATAAATATTGTTGGCCCATAGATCTCCATGAGTCAATACTTGAATATCTGAAATCGAATCAGCAGGATTGATTGCTTCAAATAGCTTATCAATGTCCAATAATGGTTGTATATCGGACATCTCAAACTAAACAGTA
Organism: Trissonchulus latispiculum; assembly: GCA_030248195.1. Lineage (NCBI taxonomy): Eukaryota > Metazoa > Nematoda > Enoplea > Enoplida > Ironidae > Trissonchulus > Trissonchulus latispiculum. The sequence continues at coordinate 7,440 of JASAND010015571.1, forward strand.
CATAAAACAGTACTAAACGTAAACAGTACATTTGGAAACCAATAAGGAAATTGAAAGTAAATTGTTGTTGCTGTAAATACAACTGTGATAAAGATACCAAACTCTTCTGACTCCACGCAGATAACTAAATGATTGGAGCATTCCTTCTATGTATGTAATCTTTTTCCTGCTTTTATTTCCATTCAATTACTTAAAGTTCAATATTTTTATGCTAAGTTATGTTCTTATGCGACTGAGTTAAAATGAATCTGATTCGCTATAAGTCTCCAAGTGGAATGGTATATTCTGTATAACTGTATTGAGATTTGTTTCTAGAACGGCGAGGCCCATGTTTGAGTTTGCTGTTATTCAAATGAAAAATCTGCTGTTTTCGTACGTGCACACTTTCGCTCTGTACCTTGTAAATATCAGAATATTCATCCTTGAAGACATCGTGAGCTTTTTTCTGCCATTTTAACAAACTCTTCAAGCATACTTCTTGGAACAATTGAGACAACCCAGTTTCCAGCTCGGATTAGCAAACCAGCAGCCTGTGTCACAGTGGCTATTTCTTCGGCAATCTGTACACTGATCCTAGGCTCAGACCTTTTACAAAATTAGGCACAGTTCCAATGCCAGACCAATCTTCCATTGCAATGAAACCAGAAACCTCTTTACTTCTTTCTCCAGCCCCAAAGATTTTCGGCATAGCAATGTTAAATTTATTGGTGACTGTTCTAAGATAACGGTATATTCCACATTCCACATTGTGAATTCGAACAACTGCATCGTCAAGAACTTCCTAGAAACAAAACTTACAAAGCGCCAACGTTTTAGGTTTTTTATTGGATTTGACTGTAGCTGCCTGAATCCTAGATTGTAGTAAAATCTGAGAAATTTAAAAATTATTACAAATTACTTTTAAGCTTTTTGTGAGTTTAACTGCTCAATTTAGAAACGATGTTTTTGAAAAACAGAAAAGTCAACGGAATAAGTTCAATTTAGATTTGTTGGAATAATAACCGATTAGTCAGTATTTTTCAGTACTGCCACGCACCTACTGGCGTTCCTGCATGAATAATGACTAAGGTGCAATGAATTTTGCAATTGTTGAATGGGAAGAGGAAAGTTTGGCACTGATTAAGTAACTACCACAGCAATCACCTGGAGCCGTTCTCCAAGGATATCAGATATCAGAATCAAGTATCCTATCCCATCAGTTTCAATGGGGACGTTAGCTTACTTTAGCAAAAGTCAACCCAATTAAAACGTAACGAAGTATAGCAAGCTCTTAATCGAAATTTTTAAATTTTTCAGGTTTCAACAGAAGAACCCAGAGGAACCAAAAAGATTTTGTCGTAGATTTCTGTTGAAAGCTGTAGAATAGGGGTTTACCAAGTAATAGAGCTTGGGTTGTGATGCCGTGTTAGGTTGCCGTGTTTATGTTTCGAGAAATATTATTTGAAGGAGCTACAATAATGTTTACTAGCACATTTTTGTACGAATTTTGACCGTTTATAGCACATTAGCCTAAAAACCGTATTTTTAAAATCGTCAGGACATGGAAATTTCGAATATCATTCACGTAAAAAGGCGTAGATTCATTTAGTTATGAATCTAAAAACGTTCACGTTTTTAGCTTCGCTCCAAGTTTTATAGCAGTTTTTCGCACAGTTTTATCGCAATCAAAATTTTGTTTTGGATAAATCGAATAGAGCTAGTCCTGGTGCATATTTTTGCTCTTACAAGCTTTTCGTACAAAATGTACTCAATTTCCGAATTTTCTCTATCATTTGAAAAAGTTGAACAACTTATGTAAATTTTTCTGTATCTCATTATGGGTATCATTTAAAAGCTTTTGATTAACTGAAGAGGTTCCTAATATAACCAACCCTCAGAAGTGCACTCACTCGGAATTCACGAAACACTCCCCAGGTAGATTAAATCCAGCTTTCGTGTATTCATATCAAATTTCGCATTTTCAATATTGGTTCTATTATAAAATGTATATGAATGTATATGTTTTAGAAATTTAGAAACTTGTGTTAGAAATTTATAATATAGGTAAGTATTAAGCAAGTTCTTGATTAAACGCTTGACCTGATAGTTATGAAACAGAGCGCTGATAGAAGGAAAGCATTATACTGAGACAGCTTGGTGCAACAACAGTGCCGTCATTGAAGTCATGTACAAATATATTTAAGATCGACTTCAGTTTGTGTAGAGTTTCAAATTCGATCTAAGTCTGATCGCTGATCCGACCTAGTCAGACGATTCGATCCGGACCGATCCAGTAGTCGCCTACCGATCCGATCCGGCCTCCGGATCACCGCGGATCGGATCGATTTTTCCGATCCGATCTTCAACACCAATCTTTATGCACAGTGTTGAGCATTTGCTACAAAATGGAAGTTTTACCTTGTTCTATTGTGTTTTCTCCATTTTCTTCAATGTTTTTCTCGACGCTTCCAGCGGCTAAGCTTTTCACAAGTTGCGATTTAACCACAAACGTTTCCGGTAAATTGTTTTCCAATGCACCACTAGCCTTCCCAGTCGGTAAAGACAATACCGAGACCACTTAATATAAATCGCCACCTTCATCGATTCTTTTCCATTTCTTGAAGTACTGGTTCACCGTCTTAATGTTAACACGTCCTTCACGACTTGGAAGAATTTCTGGATCAATCGCCATGTTTACCTAAGTGGAGGATGGCCTACGGTCGGATGTCATCTTGACAGTTGATAATTAAAGCGTACCATTATTGTGTAAGCAGATACATAATATTATACATATTGCTTGGACAGAATAAACAAAATAATTTTACCTGTATTGTGAATATACGCGGCACTTTGATTTCAACCAAGCAACCAGCCATTTTATTCAAAGAAAAACTTCTATTGTTCATTCGAATTTCACCTAATCCTGCTTTGAAAAACGGCGAAAAGTCGATTTCAAACTCAAGCCAACTTTAGGACAACAGTTTTTGGTCAATCCCGCCTGGTAGTAGTACTTTAGAACGCTGTCATCTGGTTTCGATTTTCTGGTTCTCCTTTTGCAGCTTCTACCCCATGTGTCACTTTTCCTTTACTTTAAAAACTAGAAATTTCACGTGTTGTAATGAACCGCACTTGTAAGCATATACATTTAAATCAAATTCAAGATCAATGAAACATACTTAATGGTTTTCAGTGATGCAAAAGTGAAAGACTCGCACGCAATCACTGACGATGTGAATTTTATGACATATTTCCAGTTTGGTGGTGGTGGCGGAGTATACGTTAAATTGGTTAATTACTAACTTGAATTTGTAACATTAAACTGATTGGACTACCGCCCTAATCATATGAGATGGAGACGCGGAACGTTAACTTACATAATTTTATGAAATCCCTGTCAAAAAGGTTGTCCACAGTTCCATGGATTCTTGTTTTTACAAGTGTGCTTCGGGCTTCGAAGCAATATCAGGTCTTACGTAGTTTTGAAATATGCACTCCAGTAAATATACAAAGAATAATTTCTGTAAAATTTTGTATGCTATCTAAATGCTGTTCATTCTTAGATATGCTTTTAACTGCTGACTAGCTAGCCACCGTTTCTTCAGGACATTGATTCCAGCTGCATCAATATGAACGTTTGACTAAGGGTTAAATGATGCATATCCAAAACTATAGATTCTGCAAAAGCTATATTCCATCGGTGTAAAAAATTCAGCCGCCCCGGTGAGGATAGCTTCATCTGACTAATCGAATAACTGTACCAAGTTTGCAGATACTGAGTAAAGTAAGTATTCTTCGAAACCTCATCTACTTTTACTATGTGACAGAATATTTTGGTGCAATATCTAATATTTTTTAAATCGGGATTAATATCATTAAAAGGTTTACGTCAATAACAGGAATTTCAAGCAGGTACACTTATTTCCATGTCATCGACAACATTAAAAATAATTTTACGATGATAAAAATTTATTTCCTGTACAACAGTCTATCATACATGATAGTCATGGGTCATTTTTAACAAATTTATGCTAAGTTCAAGTACAGATCATAATCTCTCGAATCAGCTGCCGCTTCACCTCGTCGCTTTCCTAAAGAACAGTACGCCCTGTACCATCAGTGGAATGTGAACAAGACAGAATGTGGCACCGAATCTATAGGTTTTTCGTAAACTCCTTTGAAGGTATTCTAGGGTGAATGGGCAAGCAACACCTGAAAATGACACAAAGTCTTAATGGTGAACTAAACAAGAATCGACAAACTTGCATTCAAAACCATGTTTATACAGCTTAAATATTTAGAAACCAAATGTACTTCCGATATTGTCGCAAGTTTGTATAATTTCGCTGTTTAGGGGGGGGCTACTAAAATCGACTTGCCCCGACTTTGTCCGATTGGCTTACTTTTTGACGAAGATATAGAGCATGGGTGTGGTCAAAAAATTATTTTTATGATTTTGTTCTAAATACGTTAGTTTTTCAACGTCTTTTTCTGTGTCCAGTCCGAAAAGCATTAAGCAAAGTTATATCGAGTTCTTGTTTTACAAAGAAGGAAGAAAGAGATGACATTGTTACCATATAGATAAATCCTTCCAATTTTCTGGTGAACTGGAGGTGAAGGTTGTCACATATATGCATGTAGTTTTGGAAAGCTTTGGGTGAAGGGGCCCATGTCAAGATAAAAGTCACTTTTGATGCGTTCTGACCTTCCACTTGATTTTCTTGAAGCTTTTATTTTCATGGGGGTTCTTGGGGTTCTGGGGGTTCTTAATTCTTGTGAGATTTGATTTATAACCATGTTTAGTTTCATTTTTTGATGGGGGTTCTGGGGGTTCTTAACTTTTCGAAGAGTTTTGATCCGTAACTACATTTATTTCGTTTCAATTTTTTGATGGGGGTTCTCGGGGTTCCGGGGGTTCTTAAATTTTTTCAGGAGATTTGATCCTCTACTGCCTAGTTTTAAGTGTTTGCTGGAAGTTCTGAGGGTTCTGGAGTCCGGGTGTACCGCCGAAAAGTGTGGCAAGTGTTGTCTGGACTTGTGTACAATTTGGCACTCCTCATTGAATGAGCCAACGCCAAACCACCTCGAGCTGCTTCTTGTTAGGTCGCACAGTGATTGAGTCAAACATAATTAGGATTGGAGTCGCCTTCCGTTTTGTTACTAAAAAAATTATTATTTAATTATGGGAGTGCTAAATGTCACTTATCACTCCCCATGATTGATCCATGACTCCAAAATTTGTGAATAAGTTCTGCATAAAATCTACTGATTGAGCCACAAATTTATTTGCCATTGTTTGCTTCCCTTCACAAAACAAATTAACTTTGACATTTCAAAATTGTAGTTTACTGGTTATCGGTCAATATAAGTAAAAGATAGCTAACTCAAGGCTTACCAACTGTCAATTGGAATTGTAACTAACCTAAGTGCAGTTAGCACCCACCTTCTTGCACCCACCAAGTTAAACTTGATAGTGCTAGGTCTGATTTTTGGTGTGCGGATAGTGCTCTAAGAGGGTTATAAGCATGGCATTATTAGTTAGCCTCGAAACCATTTCTATCGTTCTGTGAAGCGCTCGAAGTTTGGGGTCCGGAAACTTTAAATGACTGTGCAAAACGATGGAGAGGGTTTAGAGCCTAGCACTATCAGCACCAAATAGCACTATTCGAGCACTAACTATACACCAAAAATTAGACTCAGCACTTTCAAATTTAACTTGGTGGGTGTAAGAGGGTGGGTGCTAAGTGCACCCAGCTTTGTAACTAGCATAAATTGAATTAAATTGGTTTTCCAGTTGTTAAACAGGGAATGCTGTGAATACCATAGGTGTAACGTGTAAGGTGTGTGGGGTAGTTCCCCCCAAGCATTTTTCAACCCCCCCAGAAATTTTGGGGTAGCGTTTTGAAGGCGTGAAAATTCACAAAAATAGGGTATTTTTAGGGTAAATTTTGCAAAAATTTTCAAAAAGTCCCGAATTTTTGGCTTTAATGTACTTGTTATTGCGAGAAATACACGTTTTCAATAGTTTTATGGACTTTTTGATCAAATATTAGCCTTCTTTTGAACTTAGAAGCACTCCGGACAATGAAGTTTTAGAGTTTAAAACCACTGTCTAATCTAAAAATTACTTCATGATTCGATTTTTATTAGTATTACAAAGTTTTGAAAATGCGATTTTTGACATAAAAATTGAAAAATTTTTTTTGGGGGGGGGGGGTCCTGGGGGGAAAAGGGGGGGTCTCCAGAAATTCCCCAGAAATTGTTGTGGGTAACCCCCCCACCCCAAATCTCCGTTACACCTATGGTGAATACGAGTTTACCTTTGTGGCATGGGTGTACCACCTGTTTAGGTTGAGGGGGAGTAGAAAGTCCAACGCGTGGAGGCCGGAGGGGTCTATGAAATCGGAAATTTTTGAAAAAACTACCCAAACTTTTTAGCTAAAAATGGCGTTTTTTGATATAAAATCTACTATTTTCCACAAATCTATATACTCAAAAACTCCTGGTATTGCGTTTTACAACCTATGTTTTAGCGTTTTTAAAGGCCAAATCTTGCAGTTTTGGTTGGACCTAGGAGCACAGGTGTGTTAGGGGGTGTCTTGGCAAGGTGTGTTAGGGCCCCCAAATGACATTTCTCAAGTGACCCGCCCCTCTCCCAGATTTTTCAGATTTTTGCTACCCCCCCCCCCCTCAGATTTTTGGCCCAAAAGTGGTAAAATGGCTAATAAAATCGAAAATTTGGGGGGTCTTCAGTCGTAATCCCCTTCCCCCAGATTTTTTGCCCGACGGAGGGTGGGGGGACCTCCCTAAATTTTCGATTTTATGCCATTTTTGGCCACTTTTTGGCCAAAAATGTGGGGGGTACCAAAAATCTGAAAATCCGGGGGGGGGGTCGCCAAAATTCTGTCAGGGCGGTGGGGGTCCCGGTAAAAACACCTATGCTTCCCCCTCCCCTTTTTTGCCAGGCCCTTCCCTACTTTTTTCAAATCCCACCCCCACTTTTTTCGAAAGCCACACCTATGCCTAGGGGGTCCCCCCACTCTCTCCAACACTCCTATGGCAGCAGGACAGGATTAATACCGATGGGGGAGGTAAAAAGTGCAAGGAACAGGGGTCACCAAAAATCGGAGGAGCCTCCACGGCTCCCCCAACCCAAAACTGTATATATATAATTTACACCAATACCGATATATACCTGTTTCTTCTGCCAATTTATATATTTCTTTCAGCCACTTGCTAACCTAACTAGATTCACAGCATTTCCCTGATATATACGTTTTCGTTTTTCATGCCGAGATTCTTATATATATGTTATGATATATGGTTATATCATTCGAGGATACTGTGGTTTATACTGTGGAAAAGGATTGGATTTCACAAAATTTCAATCCTTTTGCACACCAGAACTCAGTTCCTCTGTTCAATTCTGGAATTTACTGGAATGTGCATAATTTCGGCATCATCGGATTTCGCTGGGTAAGTGTTCGTCTGGATTTTTAAATGATTTGCTAATCGTTACATAAACGTATATATAATATATGCATGTGTGTATATACACATATGTACATACGTATACTTATATACGTATACTGATTGGGCTCATTTTAGGTAAAATTTTTGAGGGGTGGCTTTAGGGTGGCTATATAATTCTTCTGCTATTGTGAACACGTGTCATGTGGTAGGTATTTCCGGAAATAATTCCGCGGAATTAAGGCCGTTTCACACGATCACAGTTTGATCAAAGTTTTCTTTGTCAAACTTTGACGAGCCAGAACTTTGATGGAAATTTGATGGTGTGAAACCCCGTCAAAGTGGGCATCAAACTTTGATGAAACCATCAAAGTTCGCTTATTTGAAGAGCGACTCCATCAAAGAAATTTGATCAAATAGCCAATCAGAATGTAGGAATAACCCAGAAGAATTTGTTTACAGGTGCAAAAGGTGCAAAATTGTTTACACTTTCAAAGATTCCACGTAGCGTAGCGTCCTGCACAATGCAAACTTCGCGTGCACTGAACGCTATGTGCTGAACGCTGAACGCTAGCTACAGTGCCCAAGTTTTGCAGAGATATGTATCCTGTCCTGACATAGTGCTTTGATATGGTGTAAAATAATCATTAGATCAATGTTTACTTTTCTGTGCGATACAATCAAAATGCGAAAAATTGTGCGTGCTAGGTCCATACGGGCTGCGGTTAAAGATCTTATGGATTGTGGCTAAACAAATGAGCCTACATTTTCTCCAATTCATACGCCATGAATCTGCCTGTGAAAATTACGTGATTTGTTAATCCCTACCTTCGCACAGTGCTAGATCACGTTTTCGACATTGTTGCTGTGATGTGGTGGCATTTCGAAGTTGTGAGCTTACTCCAAAGTACTCTGGCAATATCGTCTGAAACTGCAAAATACAAGTCACTGACTTTACCAGGATGTGCAGAAAGTTAGAACACTAAGCTTTGCTCTAGTGTTGGGAAATGCTAGATTGCTGTGTCGAAGTACGGGTGAAGATCGCTCCAGAAAGCTCTAAGACACTTGTAAGCGCACACTGAACTGAACACTGAAGGAAGGAAGCGTCATATCGAAACATGGATTTCATATTCGGATTTAGCAGGTCAAAGAACCCCTACAAGCACTTTTTCGGCAAAATCGGAGACTAAAAATTTTTTGACCCCAGTTTTACAGCGCTTAGCTTTTCAGACCTAAAAATAAATGTTATATATTTCTTAACAAACCGGCATCTGGTTGTGATAGATAAATTGCAGCCGTTCGAAGATTCCATTCAAGTCAGGATGTTTGAACTTTGAAAACACGCACAAAACAGGCGTTCAAACTGGATATTTGTGTGCAAATGCGAGTTTCTGAAATGATGCAATGTGTATACTGGATGCAGGGTATTTTTTCTAGGGGGCGCCCCCTCCCCGAAATTGACTTCCATGACATGACATTGACATGCTTTTATTGGATTTAAAGCCAAACGGGACCCAGTTTATTGAAAAATTGCGTGGCCATTTTTGACGAAATTGAAAAAATTGGCTTGAAACGGCGCCATGCCAGATTTTAGTGACCTGGACCGTTCATAGTGCAAAGAACCTAGGTAAAACCTATATATCCAAACTTAGTTTACAGGCTATATTAAGCACACGTAATACGTATGTGTTTATTTCAGTTTTCCAGCTGTAATGGTTAGAAAAATGTTCAATTTTGAAAAGTGGGTTTTCCCCCGGCCATGGGTTTTCTCGCCAACTCTAGGTCACCCCAGGTTAAACCGGAGGGGTCGTCAGAGCAGTATGTCATAGCGTGAACCGCAACACTTATCCTACATGTGTAAAAATATATGTTAATCCATTTTGGTCAAGGTCTCTCCAGTACGTATATACGTAGTACTGGGTTGCCTGCCCGGCAAAGTTTGTCAAATTTTGGCACTTGGACCAAGTGCCAAAATTTGGACTTGGACGGACCAAAGTTTTGAAATTTGAAATTTGAAATTTGCATGAAAGTAGTGGGGGGTGGCTACAGTAATACACCCTTTTTTGGGTAGTTTTAGACGCTCTGTCTCAAGATAGGTTATTATATAAAATCTCACACTGGAAGTGGGTTTTCCTCCGTATATGCGAGTGAGTTTTTCCAGCTTCACTATAAGTGTCCAGAATATCGGTTTGGTGCAGCTCAGGCAGTAAATTTAAAATTAACATAAATTCAAAAATGGAAATCATTGCAATAAGAAGGGGATCGGGGAGGGGACTAGCCCCCCTAAAAGGTAACGTACAACGTTTTAGAATGTGGAAGTCTTTGAACCTGTTTTTAGAGCACTTTTAGCAAATTTTTTCGACAATATTTAGTTATGTGAAAATTAGTTTTTTACTATATAAATTTATTCTTAATTTTGTAAAGCCGGATCAGATCTAAAGACAAATTGAAAAAACTTTCGTGAGAGCGAAAATTTTGAAAAAAGCCATGTCTGAAACACAGTTTCACTTTTTGCAGTTTTCTCTTAGTTTAACTTCAAATCTAGCTGCGTCTTAATCTTAATCCAAATTATTCCTTAATCCAAAATTCCAAGATCAAATCTTAATCAAAACAGGGTCTCTGACAGACTTACACCAATACTATTCTAATACATACATTCTAGGGATGCACCGGGGCCTGGCCCCGGCCCCGGCCCCGGTAGTCAGGCCCCGGCCCCGGTGGTCAGGCCCCGGTACCGACCGGGGCCAAAAAGTACCAAAAGTTTTTGAATTTTTGACATTTTTTGACCAAACTTTTGAATTTTCCAAAGTCAAAAAGTGTTACAAATCGTTTGTTTTGCCGCCGATATGAATGAAAACAACGATAGTATCGTTTGTATATCAAAAATTATTGCAAACTTTAAATTTTCAAGAAAATTTTTGAAAATTTTCTATTTGGACCCCCAATTTCCAGGCCCCGGCCCCGGCCGGGGCCACGATGAGGTCCCGGCCCCGGCCCCGGTAGTGGCGGCCCCGGTGCATCTCTACATTCAAAGGACGAAAAAATGCCCCGCATGCCCCCTGGCTGCGACCCTGTCCCTGGTGTCTATTTGACCCTGAATTTTTTGGAAATGAACAAATCCCTAATTGGAAAATGAGAAAAATCCTCGACTGCACATTTTGGTGAATGAATAACCCCCCTCCTTAACCATGAACCAGACGTATACATTCTGAAAACACCGACAACATACTTACCCAGTCCTGATTCAGACGTGTTTCAATGATAAAATCCAAAATATATACCGTGTTGAACAGAGGAACTGAGTTCTGGTGTGTAAAAGGATTGAAATTTACGAAAATCCAATCCTTATTCACAGTATAAACCAGTTTCCTCGAACGATATAAATATAGAATAAGAAACCAAAGAAATGAAAAAAACGTATATTCCTGGGAAATGCTGTGAATTTCGATTCGAGTGATGTTGGCAAGTGGCCGAAAAATATACAATTAAATTGGCAGAAGAAATAGTTTCGGTTGGTGTAAATGGCATTTGGGATGGGGGAGGCTCAGCCATAGGTGTAAGGCGGGGGGAGGGGGTTGTGGGAATACCCCCCCCCAGCCATTTTTCAATCCTCTTCCTGAACTTTTTTTGGGGGGACGTCCCTCCCAACTGGGAGGGGGGATCGTCGCACGAATGCGAAAAATGGAAAGAATTGGGTACTTTAGGGTAAATTTTGCAAAAGGTTTAAAAATGTCTAATTTTTGGCTTAAAGTGTTTATTATTGCGACCGAGAAGTACACTTTTTAACTGTATTATGGACTTTCTGACTCAATATTAACCTTATTTTGGACTTGGAAACATGATGGGAATCAAGTTGGGGGGCGGCGGGCGGGTCGCGAAAATTTGTCATTTTGAGGGGGCCCAAACACACCTTATGACCCCCACCACGACCACCCCCCCAACACATCTATGCCCCCTAGGTCCTACCAAAACTGCAAGATTCGGCCGCCCCAAAAACGCTAAAACATAGGTTGTAAAACGCAATAGCAGTAGTTTTTGAGTATATAGATTTGTCGAAAATAGTAGATTTTGATTTTATATCAAAAAACGCCATTTTTAGCTAAAAAATTTGGGTAGTTTTTTCAAAAATTTCCGATTTCATAGACCCCTCCACGCGTTGGACTTTCTACTCCCCCCCCCAACCTAAACAGGTGGTACACCCATGCCACAAAGGTAAACTCGTACTCGTTTGAGGCCGGCCGGGGTTTCACCGGCCGGCCGGCCGGCTACCGGCCTAAAGCAATTTGCAGTGCAGTATTATAACTTGTATGATATTTATTTTCGATTGTTATCTTAGAAAAATAGCACAGAATAGCATAGAAAATTAGCTAGATAACTAGATAACTAGATTTGGAGTTCATTTTACGGTTAGTTTCTCTATTTTGTAAATTTCTGATTGGAGATTTGTATCCCAGCCGGCGGCCGGCCGGCTGGCCGGTCGGCCGTTAGCCGGCCGGCCTCACCGGCCGCCGGCCGGCCGGCCGGCCGGTAGCCGGCGGCCGGCCGGCGAGCAAAAGTCGTCGGCCGGCGGCCGGCCGCCGGCCGGCTTAGGCCGGCCGGCCTCAAACACTACTCACAGCATTCCCCGTTTAACAACTGGAAAACCAATTTAATTCAATTTATGCTAGTTACAATTCCAATTGACAGTTGGTAAGCCTTGAGTTAGCTATCTTTTACTTATATTGACCGATAACCAGTAAACTACAATTTTGAAATGTCCGAGTTAATTTGTTTGTGAAGGGAAGCAAACAATAGCAAATAAATTTGTGGCTCAATCAGTAGATTTTATGCAGAACTTATTCACAAATTTTTAGGTCATGGATCAATCATGGGAGTGATAAGTGACATTTAGCACTCCCATAATTAAATGTGTTTTACTAACAAACGGAAGATGACTCAATCCTAATTATGTTTGACTCAATCACTGTACGACCTGACAAGCTTGACTCAATTGGTTTTGGCGTTGGCTCATTCAATGGGAGTGCCAGGTGTGCACACGTGTTGTACGGCATTAAGGACCAACTTGTTGTTCTTGTCGTCAGCTTTCGATTGATACCCATATTGTGGATATTGGATGTTTCATCACAGAATTTTCAGTCTAAGTTTATGAGAAAAGCCAGGAGGACCCCCCCCCCTAAGTACACCCCGGTTATATGCTATAAATTTGATGATTGAGATACATATATATACATATTATAAACATATCATGTCTGCTGAAGTACCTGCTGAAGGAAAGGATCCGCAACGTAGTCACGTACAAATCAAAGTCCTGGATGCAAACGCATGAAAAAAATTGAGAACCTCCTTTTTTCTGATGGGGGTTCTGGGGGTTCTAACTTTTATCTTGACATGGGCCGGTGAAGGGATGAAATCAGGATAAAAAATTGGGGTAAGTGTATAGTACGACCAAAAAGTATGTGTACAAACGTCGACCGTTTATAGCAGATTAAACTTTGGAGTAAACCCCAACAATGTATATGTTGCATTGAATGTGTACAATCATTGAATGTATATGTCACGTCCCAAACCCGAAATCGCACAAAACTAGTTTTGTGAGGCTCAAACCTCACAATACCCGTTCTGTGGTGCCATTTCTCACAAAACTAGTTCTGTGAGGTCACTTTCCCCACAAAAAACGAAATTATTGCAAACTCAATATTATATTGCTTAAAGTTACTTATTTTAAAAGTTTATTGATGTCTTATAATTCCATGACGTCTTGATTTTCAATGAAACCTTTCGACAACAATTTTCCATTAATTTAAAATTTATAAAAGAATGTTTTTACTGGTTCCAAAATTGCAAATTACTACTCTAGTTACTCTGTGAGAAATGGCATCGATTTGTGATGCATGAACCTCACAGGGTGGGGTCTAAAAGCAGGACCAGGACCAGGATCAGGACCAGGACCACTTTTCAGGACCAGGACCAGGACCAAGGGTCTAAAACCAGGACCACCTTCAGGATCACTCCCAAGGAACAGAATCAAAGGTCTAAAGTCAGGACCACTTGCAGGACCACCCTCAGGATCACTCCCATCCCGAGGACCAGGACCAACGGGCTAAAATCAGGACCACTTTCAGTACCACCCTCAGGACCATTCCCCAGGACCAGGACTACCTTCAGGATCACCAACGGGACGACACCAGGCCACTTTTGACATTATGGACAGGTGTCCAATAATCAGAATCAAACTCAAGATCACTTAAATTGAAGTGGAACTGAAATTCCTCTTAAATGTTTATTTCTAATCCGGCCCAATAATTGGGAGGTGACTAAAACCAGGATCGGGATCAGGATCAGGATCAGGATCCATTTCAGGATCAGGATCAGGATCGGGTGACTAAAAACCGGATTCATTTCAGGATCGGTTTATAAGTTCAGGATTCGACTTAGGGGCGGATCCTGATTTCAGGATCGGGTGTCTAAAAACAGGATCCATTTCAGGATCGGCTTGTAACTTCAGCATTAGCTTCAGGATCGGCTTATAAGTTCAGGATTCGGCTTAGGGGCGGATCCTGAGTTCAGGATCGGGTGTCTAAAAACAGGATCCATTTCAGGATCGGCTTGTAACTTCAGGATCGGCTTCGGGATCGGCTTATAAGTTCAGGATTCGGCTTAGGGGCGAATCCTGAGTTCAGGATCGGGTGTCTAAAAACAGGATCCATTTCAGGATCGGCTTGTAACTCCAGGATCTGCTTCAGGATCGGCTTATAAGTTCAGGATTCGGCTGAACTGAACTGCAAGTGCAAACTAAGCTTATTATGTAGAATCCTGCCTAAGCCAAATCCTGAACTTATAAACCGATCCTGACCATGATCCTGAAGTTACAAGCCGATCCTGAAATGGATCCTGTTTTTGGACACCCGATCCTGAACTCAGGATCCACCCCTAAGCCGAATCCTGAACTTATAAGCCGATCCTGAAGCCGATCCTGAAGTTACAAGCCGATCCTGAAATGGATCCTGTTTTTAGCCACCCGATCCTGAACTCAGGATCCGCCCCTAAGCCGAATCCTGAACTTATAAGCCGATCCTGAAGCTAATGCTGAAGTTACAAGCCGATCCTGAAATGGATCCTGTTTTTAGACACCCGATCCTGAAATCAGGATCCGCCCCTAAGTCGAATCCTGAACTTATAAACCGATCCTGAAATGAATCCTGTTTTTAGTCACCCGATCCTGATCCTGATCCTGAAATGGATCCTGATCCTGATCCTAATCCCGATCCTGGTTTTAGTCACCTCCCAATAATTGGGCCGGATTAGAAATAAACATTTAAGAAGAATTTCAGTTCCACTAAAATTTAAGTGATCTTGAGTTTGATTCTGATTATTGGACACCTGTCAATAATGACAAAAGTGGCTATTGGTGTCGTCCCGTTGGTGGTCCTGAAGGTGGTCCTGGTCCTGGGGAATGGTCCTGAGGGTGGTACTGAAAGTGGTCCTGATTTTAGCCCGGTGGTCCTGGTCCTCGGGATGGGAGTGATCCTGAGGGTGGTCCTGCAAGTGGTCCTGATTTTAGACCTTTGATTCTGTTCCTTGGGAGTGATCCTGAAGCTGGTCCTGCTTTTGTTCCTGGTCCTGGTCCTGAAAAGTGGTCCTGGTCCTGATCCTGGTCCTGGTCCTGCTTTTAGACTCCACCCTGTGAGGGTTCATGCATCACAAATCGATGCCATTTCTCACAGAGTAACTAGAGTAGTAATTTGCAATTTTGGAACCAGTAAAAACATTCTTTTATAAATTTTAAATTAATGGAAAATTGTTGTCGAAAGGTTTCATTGAAAATCAAGACGTCATGGAATTATAAGACATCAATAAACTTTTAAAATAAGTAACTTTAAGCAATATAATATTGAGTTTGCAATAATTTCGTTTTGTGGGGAAAGTGACCTCACAGAACTAGTTTTAGAGAGAAATGGCACCACAGAACGGGTATTGTGAGGTTTGAGCCTCACAAAACTAGTTTTGTGCGATTTCGGGTTTGGGACGTGACATATACATTCAATGATTGTACACATTCAATGCAACATATACATTGGTGGGGTTTACTCAAAGTTTAATCTGCTATAAACGGTCGACGTTTGTACACATACTTTTTGGTCGTACTATACACTTACCCCAATTTTTTATCCTGATTTCATCCCTTCACCGGCCCATGTCAAGATAAAAGTTAGAACCCCCAGAACCCCCATCAGAAAAAAGGCGGTTCTTAAATTTTTTCATGGGTTTGTATCCAGGACTGATTTGTATGTGACTACGTTGGGAATCCTTTCCTTCAGCAGGTACTTCAGCAGACATGATATGTTTGTAATATGTATATAAGTATCCCAGTCATCAAATTTGTAGCATATAACCGGGTGTACTGGGGGAGGGAGGTCCTCCTGGCTTTTCTCATAATCTTGAGACTGAAAATTCTGTGATGAAACATCCAATATCCACAATATGGGTATCAATCGAAAGCTGACGACAAGAACAACAAGTTGGTCCTTAATGCCGTACAACACGTGTGCACACCAGGCACTCCCATTGAATGAGCCAACGCCAAAACCAATTGAGTCAAGCTTGTCAGGTCGTACAGTGATTGAGTCAAACATAATTAGGATTGAGTCATCTTCCATTTCTTGGTAAAACACATTTAATTATGGGAGTGCTAAATGTCCGCTTATCACTCCCATGATTGATCCATGACCTAAAAATTTGTGAATAAGTTCTGCATAAAATCTACTGATTGAGCCACAAATTTATTTGCTATTGTTTGCTTCCCTTCACAAACAAATTAACTCGGACATTTCAAAATTGTAGTTTACTGGTTATCGGTCAATATAAGTAAAAGATAGCTAACTCAAGGCTTACCAACTGTCAATTGGAATTGTAACTAGCATAAATTGAATTAAATTGGTTTTCCAGTTGTTAAACGGGGAATGCTGTGAGTAGTGTTTGAGGCCGGCCGGCCTAAGCCGGCCGGCTGTTACTGCCGCCGGCCGACGACTTTTGCTCGCCGGCCGGCCGCCGGCCTACCGGCCGGCCAGCCGGCCGGCGGCCGTGAGGCCGGCCGGCTAACGGCCGACCGGCCGGCCGGCCGGCCGCCGGCTGGGATACAAATCTCCAATCAGAAATTTACAAAATAGAGAAACTAACCGTAAAATGAACTCCAAATCTAGTTATCTAGTTATCTAGCCCATTTTCTATAGCTATTCCTGTGCTATTTTTCTAAGATAACAATCGAAAATAAACTATCATACAAGTTATAATACTGCACTGCAAATTGCTTTAGGCCGGTAGCCGGCCGGCCGCCAACTACCGGCCGGCCTACAGGCTCACCGGCCGGCCGACAACCGGCCAGCGGCCGGCCATTGAAACCCCCGGCCGGCCTCAAACGAGTACGAGTTTACCTTTGTGGCATGGGTGTACCACGCTGTTTAGGTTGGGGGAAGTAGAAAGTCCAACGCGTGGAGGGGTCTATGAAATCGGAAATTTTTGAAAAAACTACCCCAAATTTTTAAGCTAAAAATGGCGTTTTTGATATGAAATCAAAATCTACTATTTTCGACAAATCTATTTTCTCAAAAACTACTGCTATTGCGTTTTACAACCTATGTTTTAGCGTTTTTGGGGCGGCCGAATCTTGCAGTTTTGGTAGGACCTAGGGGGCATAGATGTGTTGGGGGGGTGGTCGTGGTGGGGGTCATAAGGTGTGTTTGGGCCCCCTCAAAATGACAAATTTTCGCGACCCGCCCGCCGCCCCCCAACTTGATTCCCATCATGTTTCCAAGTCCAAAATAAGGTTAATATTGAGTCAGAAAGTCCATAATACAGTTAAAAAGTGTACTTCTCGGTCGCAATAATAAACACTTTAAGCCAAAAATTAGACATTTTTAAACCTTTTGCAAAATTTACCCTAAAGTACCCAATTCTTTCCATTTTTCGCATTCGTGCGACGATCCCCCCCCCCCTCCCAGTTGGGAGGAACGTCCCCCCAAAAAGTTCAGGAAGAGGATTGAAAAATGGCTAGAGGAGGTTATTCCCACAACCCCCCTCCCCCCGCCTTACCACCTATAGCTGAGCCTCCCCCATCCCAAATGCCATTTACACCAACCGAAACTATTTCTTCTGCCAATTTAATTGTATATTTTTCGGCCACTTGCCAACATCACTCGAATCGAAATTCACAGCATTTCCCAGGAATATACGTTTTTCATTTCTTTGGTTTCTTATTCTATATTTATATCGTTCGAGGAAACTGGTTTATACTGTGAATAAGGATTGGATTTTCGTAAATTTCAATCCTTTTACACGCAAGAACTCGGTTCCTCTGTTCAACACGGTATATATTTTGGATTTTATCATTGAAACACGTCTGAATCAGGACTGGGTACAGTATGTTGTCGGTGTTTTCAGAATGTATACGTCTGGTTCATGGTTAAGGAGGGGAGTTATTCATTCACCAAAATGTGCAGTCGAGGATTTTTCTCATTTTCCAATTAAGGGATTTGTTCATTCCAAAAAATTCGGGTCAAATAGACACCAGGGACAGGGTCGCAGCCAGGAGGCATGCAGGGCATTTTTCGTCCTTTGAATGTAGAGATGCACCGGGGCCGCCACTACCGGGGGCCGGGGCCGGGACCTCATCGTGGCCCCGGCGGGGTTCGGGGCCTGAAATTGGGGGTCCAAATAGAAAATTTTCCAAATTTTCTTGAAAATTTAAAGTTTGCAATAATTTTTGATATACAAACAATTTACTATCGTTGTTTTCGTCCATATCGGCGGCAAACAAACGATTTGTAACACTTTTTGACTTTGGAAAATTCAAAAGTTTGGTCAAAAAATGTCAAAAATTCAAAAAACTTTTGGTACTTTTTGGCCCCGGTCGGTACCGGGGCCTGACCACCGGGGCCGGGGCCTGACTACCGGGGCCGGGGCCGAGAGCCGGGCCCCAGTGCATCCCTAGAATGTATGTATTAGAATAGTATTGGTGTAAGTCTGTCAGAACCCTGTTTTGATTAGATTTGATCTTGGAATTTTGGATTAAGGAATAATTTGGATTAAGATTAAGACGCAGCTAGATTTGAAGTTAAACTGAGAAAACTGCAAAAAGTGAAACTGTGTTTCAGACATGGCTTTTTTTCAAAAATTTTCGCTCTCACGAAAGTTTTTTCAATTTGTCTTTAGATCTGATCCGGCTTTACAAAATTAAGAATAAATTTATATAGTAAAAACCAAATTTTCACTTAACTAAATATTGTCGAAAAAATTTGCTAAAAGTGCTCTAAAAACAGGTTCAAAGACTTACATACTAAAACGTTGTACGTTACCTTTTAGGGGGGCTAGTCCCCTCCCCGATCCCCTTCTTATTGCAATGATTTCCATTTTTGAATTTATGTTAATTTTAAATTTACTGCCTGATCTGCACCAAACCGATATTCTGGACACTTATAGTGAAGCTGGAAAAACTCACTCTCGCATATACGAAAGCCACTTCCAGTGTGAGATTTTATATAATAACCTATCTTGAGACAGAGCGTCACAAAAACTACCCAAAAAGTGTATTACTGTAGCCACCCCCGCACTTTCATGCAATTTTAAAATTTCAAATTTCAAAACTTTGGTGCGTCCGAGTCAGAATTTTTGTGCTTGGTCACAGTGCGGGGCGGCAAAAGCTGTTTATCCCGGGCAGGCAACCCAGTACTACGAATATACGTACTGGAGAGACCTTGACCAAAATGGATTAACATATATTTTTACAAAATTAGGATAAGTGTTGCGGTTCACGCTATGACATACTGCTCTACACCCCTCCGGTTTAACCTGGGGTGACCTAGAGTTGGCAAGAAAACCCATGGCTAGGGGGGAAAAACCCACTTTTCAAAATTGAACATTTTTCTAACCGCCATTACAGCTGGAAAACTGAAATAAACACATACATGTTACATGTGCTTAATAT
This sequence comes from Trissonchulus latispiculum, assembly GCA_030248195.1. Lineage (NCBI taxonomy): Eukaryota > Metazoa > Nematoda > Enoplea > Enoplida > Ironidae > Trissonchulus > Trissonchulus latispiculum. Next base: position 26,866 of record JASAND010015571.1, read on the forward strand.
AACCAGCAAACTAAGTTTGGATATATAGGTTTTACTTAGGTTCTTTGCACTATGAACGGTCCAGGTCACTAAAATCTGGCATGGCGCCGTTTCAAGCCAATTTTTTCAATTTCGTCAAAAATGGCCACGCAATTTTTCAATAAACTGGGTCCCGTTTGGCTTTAAATCCAATAAAAGCATGTCAATGTCATGTCATGGAAGTCAATTTCGGGGAGGGGGCGCCCCTACAAGAAAAAATACCACACCATCCAGACTACACATTCTATAGTTTCAAAAACTCGCATTTGCACACAAATATCCAGTTTGAACGCCAATTTTGTGCGTGTTTTTCAAAGTTCAAACATCCTGACTTGAATAGAATCTTCGAACAGCTGCAATTTATCTATCACAACCAGATGCCGGTTTGTTAAGAAATATATAACATTTATTTTTGAGTCTGAAAAGCTAAGCGCTGTAAAACTGGGGTCAGAAAATTTTTGAGTCTCCGATTTTGCCGAAAAAGTGCTTGTAGGGGTTCCTTAACCTGCTAGAAATCCGAATATGAAATCCATGTTTCGATATGACGCTTCCTTCCTTCAGTGTTCTTGTCAGTGTGCACCTAGAAGTGTCTTAGAGCTTTCTGGAGCGATCTTCACCCGTACTTCGACACAGCAATCTAGCATTTCCCAACACTAGAGCAAAGCTTAGTGTTCTAACCTTATGCACATCCTGGTAAAGTCAGTGACTTGTATTTTGCAGTTTCAGACGATGATACCCTTGAGTACTTTGGAGTAAGCTCACAACTTCGAAATGCCACCACATCACAGCAACAATGTCGAAAACGTGATCTAGCACTGTGCAGAGGTAGGGATTAACAAATCACGTAATTTTCACAGGCAGATTCATAGCGCCTGAATTGGAGAAAATGTAAAGCTCATTTGTTTAGCCACAATCCATAAGATCTTTAACCGCAGCCCGTATGGACCTAGCACGCACAATTTTTCGCATTTTAATTGTATCGCACAGAAAAGTAAACATTGATCTAATGGTTATTTTACACCATATCAAAGCACTATGTCAGGACAGGATACATATCTCTGCAAAACTTGGGCACTGTAGCTAGCGTTCAGCGTTCAGCACATAGCGTTCAGTGCACGCGAAGTTTGCATTGTGCGGAACGCTTCGTTACGTGGAATCTTCGAAAGTGTAAACAATTTTGCACCTTTTACACCAGTAAACAAATTCTTCTGGGTTATTCCTACATTCTGATTGGCTATTTGATCTAATTTCTTTGATGGAGTCGCTCTTCAAATAAGCGAACTTTGATGGTTTCATCAAAGTTGATGCCCACTTTGACGGGTTTCACACCATCAAATTTCCATCAAAGTTCTGGCTCGTCCAAGTTTGACAAGAAAACTTTGATCAAACTGTGATCGTGTGAAACAGCCTTAATTCCACGGAATTATTTCCGGAAACACCTACCATGACACGTGTTCACAATAGCAGAAGAATTTTATATAGCCACCCTAAAGCCACCCCTCAAAATTTTACCTAAAATGAGCCCAATCAGTATACGTATATAAGTATACGTATGTACATATGTGTATATACACACATGCATATATTATATATACGTTTATGTAACGATTAGCAAATCATTTAAAAATCCAGACGAACACTTACCCAGCGAAATCCGATGATGCCGAAATTATGCACATTCCAGTAAATTCCAGAATTGAACAGAGGAACTGAGTTCTGGTGTGCAAAGTTTAGAAATTTTGTGAAATCCAATCCTTTTCCACGAGTATAAACTACGAGTATCCTCGAATGATATAACCATATATCATAACATATATATAAGAATCTCGGCATGAAAAGGAAACGAAAACAGTATATATCAAGGAAATACTTGTGAATCTATTCTAGGTTAGCAAGTGGCTGAAAGAAATATATAAATTGGCAGAAGAAACAGGTATATATCGGTATTGGTGTAAATTATATATATACAGTTTTGGGTTGGGGGAGCCGTGGAGGCTCCTCCGATTTTTGGTGACCCCTGTTCCTTGCACTTTTTACCTCCCCCATCGGTATTAATCCTGTCCTGCTGCCATAGGAGTGTTGGAGAGAGTGGGGGGACCCCCTAGGCATAGGTGTGGCTTTCGAAAAAAGTGGGGGTGGGATTTGAAAAAAGTAGGGAAGGGCCTGGCAAAAAAGGGGAGGGGGAAGCATAGGTGTGTTTACCGGGACCCCCCCCACCAAAATGACAAATTTTGGCGACCCCCCCCCCGGATTTTCAGATTTTTGGTACCCCCCACATTTTTGGCCAAAAAGTGGCCAAAAATGGCATAAAATCGAAAATTTAGGGAGGTCCCCCCACCCTCCGTCGGGCAAAAAATCTGGGGGAAGGGGATTACGACTGAAGACCCCCCAAATTTTCGATTTTATGCCATTTTTACCACTTTTGGGCCAAAAATCTGAGGGGGGGGGGTAGCAAAAATCTGAAAATCTGGGAAGGGGGCGGGTCGCGAAAATGTCATTTGGGGGCCCTAACACACCTTATGACACCCCCCCCCTAACACACCTATGCTCCCTAGGTCCAACCAAAACTGCAAGATTTGGCCGCCCCAAAAACGCTAAAACATAGGTTGTAAAACGCAATACCAGGAGTTTTTGAGTATATAGATTTGTGGAAAATAGTAGATTTTATATCAAAAAACGCCATTTTTAGCTAAAAAGTTTGGGTAGTTTTTTTCAAAAAATTTTCAAATTTCATAGACCCCTCCGGCCTCCACGCGTTGGACTTTCTACTCCCCCTCAACCTAAACAGGTGGTACACCCATGCCACAAAGGTAAACTCGTATTCACCATAGGTGTAACGGAGATTTGGGGTGGGGGGGGCTCCCCCACCAACAATTTCTGGGGGGGCCCCCTCTGGAGACCCCCCCCAGGACCCCCCCCAAAAAAAATTTTTCAATTTTTATGTCAAAAATCGCATTTTCAGCCGTTTGTAATACTAATAAAAATCGAATCATGAAGTAATTTTTAGATTAGACAGTGGTTTTAAACTCTAAAACTTCATTGTCCAGGTGCTTCTAAGTTCAAAAGAAGGCTAATATTCAGTCAAAAAGTCCATAAAACTATTAAAAACGTGTATTTCTCGCAATAACAAGTACATTAAGCCAAAAATTCGGGACTTTTTGAAAATTTTTGCAAAATTTACCCTAAAAATACCCTATTTTTGGCCAATTTTCGCGCCTTCGGCGCGCCTACCCCCCCCCCCCCCAAAATTTCTGGGGGGGGTTGAAAAATGCTTGGGGGGGGCTACCCCCCCCCCACCTTACACGTTACACCTATGGTATTCACAGCATTCCCTGTTTAACAACTGGAAAACCAATTTAATTCAATTTATGCTAGTTACAAAGCTGGGTGCACTTAGCACCCACCCTCTGCACCCACCAAGTTAAATTTGAAAGTGCTGAGTCTAATTTTTGGTGTATAGTTAGTGCTCGAATAGTGCTATTTGGTGCTGATAGTGCTAGGCTCTAAACCCTCTCCATCGTTTTGCACAGTCATTTAAAGTTTCGGACCCCAAACTTCGAGCGCTTCTGGGTGATAGAAAGGGTTTTGAGGCTAGCACTACCATTTTGTAGCACTCTTCGAGCACTATCCGCACACAAAAATCAGACCTAGCACTATCTGGTTAACTTGGTGGGTAGAAACGTGGTGCTAACGCACTTAGGTTATTACAATTCAATTGACAGTTGGTAAGCCTTGAGTTAACTATCTTTTACTTATATTGACCGATAACCAGTAAACTACAATTTTGAAATGTCCGAGTTAATTTGTTTGTGAAGGGAAGCAAACAATAGCAAATAAATTTGTGGCTCAATCCAGTGAATTTATGCAGAGCTTATTCACAAATTTTTAGGTCATGGATCAATCATGGGAGTGATAAGTGACATTTAGCACTCTATAATTAAATGTGTTTTACTAACAAACGGAAGGCGACTCAATCCTAATTATGTTTGACTCAATCACTGTACGACCTAACAAGCTTGACTCAATTGGTTTTGGCGTTGGCTCATTCAATGGGAGTGCCAGGTGTACACACGTCCAGACAACGCGCACACTTTTCGGTACACCCGGACTCCAGAACCCTCAGAACTTCCAGCAAACACTTAAAACTAGGCAGTAGAGGATCAAATCTCCTGAAAAAATTTAAGAACCCCCGGAACCCCGAGAACCCCCATCAAAAATTTGAAACTAAATATATGTAGTTACGGATCAAATCTCTTCGAAAAGTTAAGAACCCCCAGAACCCCCATCAAAAAATGAAACTAAACATAGTTATAAATCAAATCTCTACAAAAAATTAAGAACCCCCAGAACCCCAAGAACCCCCATGAAAATAAAAGCTTCAAGAAAATCAAGTGGAAGGTCAGAACGCATCAAAAGTGACTTTTATCTTGACATGGGCCCCTTCACCCAAAGCTTTCCAAAACTACATGCATATATGACAACCTTCACCTCCAGTTCACCAGAAAATTGGAAGAATTTATCTATAAGGAAACAATGTCATCCTTCTTTGTAAAACAAGAACTCGATATAACTTTACGTATGTAATGCTTTTCGGACTGGACACAGAAAAAGACGTTAAAAATTTAACGTATTTGGAACAAAATCATAAAAATAATTTTTTGACCACACCCATGCTCTATATCTTCGTCAAAAAGTAAGCCAATCGGACAAAGTCGGGGCAAGTCGATTTTAGTAGCCCCCCCCTAAACAGCGAAATTATACAATCTTGCGACAATATCCGATTCGAAGCATATTTGTTTTCTAAATATTTCAGCTGTAAACATGGTTTTGAATGCAAGTTTATCGATTCTTGTTTAGTTCACCATTAAGACTTTGTGTCATTTTCAGGTGTTGTTTGCCCGTTCACCCTAGAATACCTTCAAAGGAGTTTACGAAAAACCTATAGATTTGGTGCCACATTCTGTCTTGTTCACATTCCACTGATGGTACAGGGCGTGTTCGCTAGGGAAAGCGACGAGGTGAAGCGGCAGCTGATTCGAAGAGTCTCATCTGTACTTGAACTTAGCATAAATTTGTTAAAGGACCCATGACTATAATGTATGATACACTGTTGTACAGGAAATAAATTTTTATCATCACTTAAAATTATTTTTAATGTTGTCGATGACATGGAAATAAGTGTACCTGCTTAAAATTCCTGTTATTGACGTAAACCTTTCAGCCAGTATTAATCCCTGATTTAAATAATATTAGATATTGCGCAAAATATTCTGTCACATAGTAAAAGTAGATGAGGGTTTCAGGTATACTTACTTTACTCAGTATCTGCAAACTTGTTCGATTAATTCGATTAGTCAGATGAAGCCCTCCTCACCATGAGCATTTCGTTTACCCCCACACCGATGGATATAGCTTTCGCAGAATCTATGGTTTTGGATATGCATCATTTAACCCTTGAGTCAAACGTTCATATTAAGTCAGCGGAATCAATGTCCTGAAGAAACGGTGGCTAGCTAGTCAGCAGTTAAAAGCATATCTAAGAATGAACAGCATTTAGATAGCATACAAAATTTTACAGAAATTATTCTTTATGCGTTTACTGGGTGCATATTTCAAAACTACGTAAGACCTGATATTGCTTCGAAGCCCGAAGCACACTTGAAAAACAAGAATCCATGGAGCTGTGGACAACCTTTTTGACAGGGGTTGCATAAATTATGTAGTTAACGTTCCGCGTCTCATCTCATATGATTAGGGCGGTGATGCAATGGGTTTTTAGTTTCAAATTCAAGTTTGTAATTAACCAATTTAACGTACTCCTTACACCACAAACTGGAAATGTCATAAAATTCTGCGCTCCGTCAGTGATTGCGTGCAGTCTTTCACTTTTGCATCACAAAGCAAATTTAGTATGTTTCATTGAGTCTTAATTCGGTTTTAAAATGTATATGCTAGTGCAGTTCCAGCTACAACGCAGTAGGGAATTTTAGTTTTTAAATGAGAAAAATGACACTTAGGGTAAGCTACAAAAGGAGGTCAGAAAATCGAAACCGATGGTAGTTCTAAGGCACTACTACAGGCGGGATTGACCAAAACTGTTGTCTAAAGTTGGCAGGATTAGAAATCGACTTTTCGCCGTTTTCAAAGCAGGATGCAGGTGAAATTCGGCTGAACAATAAGTTTTCTTTGATAAGAATGGCTAGTTGCTAGGTTAAATCAAAGTGCAATGTTCACAATACAGGTAAAATTTATTTTGTTTATTCTGTCCAAAACATGTATAATATTATGTATCTACTTGTGTATTAGTACGCTTTAATTATCAACTGTCAAGATGACGTCTGACAATAAGCCATCTCAACAGGTAAACATGGCGATTGAGTCAGAAATTCTTCAAGTCGTGAAGGACGTGTTTACATTGAGCGGTGAACCAGTACTTAAGAAATGGAAAAGAATCGATGAAGGTGGCGGTTATATGTCAGTGGTCTCGGTGGTAACTGCCGACTGGAAGGCTAGTGGTGCATTGGAAAACAATTTACCGGAAACGTTTGTGGTTAAAATACCAACTTGTGAAAAAGCTATGGAAGCGTCGAAAAACATTGAAGAAAATGGAGAAAACTTAATAGAACAGGTAAAACTTCCATTTTGTAGCAAATATGTACTATACATAGGTCAGTGTTGTGGATCGGATCGGAAAAATCGATCCGATCCGCGATCCGGAGGCCGGATCGGATCGGTAGGCCTACTGGATCGGTCCGGATCGAATCGTCTGACTAGGTCGGATCGGCGATCCGACTTAGGTAGTTTGAAACTCTACACAAACTGAAGTCGATCTTACGCATATTTGTACATGACTTCAATGACGGCACTGTTGTTGCGCAAGCTGTGTAGTACAATGCTTTCCTTCTATCAGCGCTCTGTTTTGTGTCTATCAGGTCAAGCGTTTAATCAAGAACTTGTTAATACTTACCTATATTATAAATTTCTAACACAAGTTTCTAAATTTCTAAAACATATACATTCATATACATTTTATAATAGAACCAATATTGAAAATGCACGAAATTGCCGGAATACACGAAAGCTGGATTTAATTCTACCTGGGGAGTGTTTCGTGAATTCCGAGAAGTGAGTGCACTTCTGAGGGTTGGTTATATTAGGAACCTCTTCAGTTAATCAAAAGCTTTTAAATGATACCCATAATGTGGTATTGAAGAAAATTTACATAAGTTGTTCAGCTTTCAAATGATAGAGAAAATTCGGAAATTGAGTGCATTTTGTGAAAAGCTTGTAAGAGCAAAAATATGCACCAGGACTAGCTCTATTCGATTGTCAAAACAAAATTTTGATTGCGATAAAACTGTGCGAAAAACTGCTATAAAACTTGGGCGAAAGCTAAAAACGTGAACGTTTTTAGATTCATAACTAAATGAATCTACGCCTTTTTACGTGAATGATATTCGAAATTTCCATGTCCTGACGATTTTAAAAATACGGTTTTTAGGCTAATGTGCTATAAACGGTCAAAATTCGTACAAAAATGTGCTAGTAAACATTATTGTAGCTCCTTCAAATAATATTTCTCCGAAACATAAACACAGCAACCTAACCGGCATCACAACCCAAGCTCTATTACCGGTAAACCCCTATTCTACAGCTTTCAACGAAATCTACGACAAAATCTTTTTGGTTCCTCTGGGTTCTTCTGTTGAAACCTGAAAAATTTAAAAATTTCGATTAAGAGCTTGCTATACTTCGTTACGTTTTAATTGGGTTGACTTTTGCTAAAGTAAGCTAATGTCCCCATTGAAACTGATGGGATAGGATACTTGATTCTGATATCTGATATCCTTGGAGAACGGCTCAGGTGATTGCTGTGGTAGTTACTTAATCAGTGCCAAACTTTCCTCTTCCCATTCAACAATTGCAAAATTCATTGCACCTTAGTCCTTATTCATGCAGGAACGCCAGTAGGTGCGTGGCAGCTGAAAAATACTGACTAATCGGTTATTATTCCAACAAATCTAAATTGAACTTATTCCGTTGACTTTTCTGTTTTTCAAAAACATCGTTTCTAAATTGAGCAGTTAAACTCTAGCTTAAAAGTAATTTGTAATAATTTTTAAATTTCTCAGATTTTACTACAATCTAGGATTCAGGCAGCTACAGTCAAATCCAATAAAAAACCTAAAACGTTGGCGCTTTGTAAGTTTTGTTTCTAGGAAGTTCTTGACGATGCAGTTGTTCGAATTCACAATGTGGAATGTGGAATATACCGTTATCTTAGAACAGTCACCAATAAATTTAACATTGCTATGCCGAAAATCTTTGGGGCTGGAGAAAGAAGTAAAGAGGTTTCTGGTTTCATTGCTATGGAAGATTGGTCTGGCATTGGAACTGTGCCTAATTTTGTAAAAGGTCTGAGCCTAGATCAGTGTGTACAGATTGCCGAAGAAATAGCCACTGTACAGGCTGCTGGTTTTGCTAATCCGAGCTGGAAACAGGTTGTCTCAATTGTTCCAAGAAGTATGCTTGAAGAGTTTGTTAAAATGGCAGAAAAAGCTCACGATGTCTTCAAGGATGAATATTCTGATATTTACAAGGTACAGAGCGAAAGTGTGCACGTACGAAAACAGCAGATTTTTCATTTGAATAACAGCAAACTCAAACATGGGCCTCGCCGTTCTAGAAACAAATCTCAATACAGTTATACAGAATATACCATTCCACTTGGAGACTTATAGCGAATCAGATTCATTTTAACTCAGTCGCATAAGAACATAACTTAGCATAAAAATATTGCTTTAAGTAATTGAATGGAAATAAAAGCAGGAAAAAGATTACATACATAGAAGGAATGCTCCAATCATTTAGTTATCTGCGTCGAGTCAGAAGAGTTTGGTATCTTTATCACAGTTGTATTTACAGCAACAACAATTTACTTTCAATTTCCTTATTGGTTTCCAAATGTACTGTTTACGTTTAGTACTGTTTTATGTACTGTTTAGTTTGAGATGTCCGATATACAACCATTATTGGACATTGATAAGCTATTTGAAGCAATCAATCCTGCTGATTCGATTTCAGATATTCAAGTATTGACTCATGGAGATCTATGGGCCAACAATGTTATGGTCAGAAAGGACTCTTCAGGTGTTTTCTATTTCTAGTTTTTGATAAATTACAGTAACGGATGATGAGCATTCATTTACTTTTGCACAATTGTATTCAATAGTGTTGTGGCCGGCCAGTTTTTTGACTCGGCCGGCCAGGTGATAAAACCGGCCGGCCGGTTAAAAAAGGCCGGCCGGTACCAGTTTTGACCTATTTTTAATGTATTTTGCAAAACTTTAAGCATTAAGTGATGGCATACAGTTACTCCTGGTTATGTATAACAGATAAAATTAAGTAGTTTCCATTTCCTGAAAACCGGCCGGTCAACAACTCTAGTATTCAACTTTTTAGTGATATCATAGTAAGGTCAGCGTTAAAGAGATGTGTCTAGCATTATGATGAGTTTATTGCTTTTATACACCATAGGTTTATGTACTTTCTAAATTCCGACAAGTCCTTATTTAATTCCTAAACTGCGCTTCTGATTAAGGACCCTTTTTCGCAGTTCACTTTACGGCTAGAATTAAAATTATGATTGAAACCGTAGTTCAGGAGATGTCCCAAAGAGAGCAAGAAGGAGTATACACATTCCGGATCCATTCCAAGCTTCCAATCCATGGATGTTCAATCAACAGACAGAATTATTTATTGCTATACAAGTATAATGTCAGTTGATGAGAGGGAATTTTTGCTTTTCAACAGGTGAGCCTACTGATAGGCTGCTCGGTATAATTGATTGGCAAATGGCTCATAAGGGTCATCCTACTGAAGATTTTGCCAGATTTCTGGCTGCATCGGTCACTCCTGAACTCAGAAGAAATTACACCGACCACTTATTGGAGCTGTATCTTCAAAAACTGAAGCATCTGCTAAGTGAAGAGGGTTAGTCTTCCTTCCAGAGTTTTGTAGGTATCTAGCTGGATTTAACTTTGATTCAGAGTCGAGGAATAGGTTTTTTGCGAGATCCATTTCCATTTTTATTTGATTTCGAAGCTTTCTTTCCATCACACCCAATGTCGCCTGCTCTCTGGCGCAGGGTTCGATTCTACACTACCTTAGACTTTGCCGATGGTCTATGAATCTACAGTGAAATTGTTAAACTTTCAATGCATTCAATTGATGCATACTCAACAAATTCCAGCCAAATTATGCGACGTTTTAGTAATTTTTTAAATAGAAAAATGGAAAAATGGACATGTTCGTTCTGGTTGTGCCCATTTTACGGTACGGTATGTTATCACTCAACTTTAGTCCTATGACTCCATCCCATTTGTTCACAGTCAACATTCATTAATAGTCATGTTTATTTAGTCAAACCGTCGTAGTGAAAAACCTCTGCTCTTATGCATATTCTCGGGTTAATACAGCAACGGCCAGATTTTTTTGAATGTACATTTGCCATAGTGAACCCAGTCATACATTTATATATTTCCTAGTTTTTAATTTTAGGTATACGGTGCCCTTTTACCATGGAATATCTGCAAGAAAATTTAAAACAGACAATGAGATTTGGAGGATTATTTATATTTGTACAAGTTCCTATGATGCTGAAGGGAGTCCTAGAAAATGAAACTCCGGACATGAAAAGGGATCTTGCGCACCGTGCAGTTGCAGCTATCGAAGATACAATTAACGGGCTCAAGAACTAGAAAATACATAGAATTGAAAGTCGCAATGAACTATGAGCTTTTTCTAGTGCTTGTAATGTAGCAGTAATATTTTATAGAATTTTATAGATTTTTATTAAAAATTAAAATTTATTAAATTAATTAAACTATCATTAATGGGTGGGCTAACCATTCCTTAGCTCTTACAATTTTGTAATTTTGTAATCATGAATTGATATGTGCAGCTAAGAAGATACGAAAACGATATTTTCATTTCCCATTAACAAATTTGCTGCCACAACTTACATAGAATGTGCTCTACAACTGCAAATGAAAATTCAAATGTCAATGGCGTTTTTAACGGTCAGCTGTTGAGGTTAAGTTCCTCATAGATAATAGCGGCAAAGCTTCGCAGCTTCCAGATTACAAAAACAAAAATAGGTCATTCTTGTCGTATTGCGCAAATCGGCAAATCATATAAAGGATGTAAAGCCTTGTCAAATTTGCAATATTCAGTATTTTCAGCACTTTTGCATATTTTGGCTTGGGACTTTTGCTAGCCATTTGTGCACACAAGCTGTGTGAGTCATGCCAGTCAGACTCAAAACCAAAATGTATGAAACCGAATTTTTGAAGGACTTGAATAGAATAAGTCATTTATTGAGGCAAAATCATTGTGGAATCCTTAACATGCTTTAATTTTTATCCAATCATCAAGAACCCCTCCTGGAATTGAACATGATATTGGTCATTTAAAACGTTGCAAGAAAACCGAAATACAATAAAGATGCGGACAGCTTGGTCAGACAGCTGACAGCAGTTAGCTTATAGCCAAGAACACAATAAACATTGTCGGTCAAGATGGTCAATAGTCAACATGGTCAGCGAAATACGCGACACAAGCATTTCGAGGTCCATTAGGAAGTGTAGGATCAGGAAGTGATACTGTGTTGTGTATCATATCAAGAGTATCAGACTGCGACAAGCGTCACACTCTTTGTTCTTAAGGTGCATTCATAGTCGCGAACGCAGAGAGACGCGCGTCGACGCACGTTGACGTGCGTTGACGCGCGTCGACGCCTCTGCTTGTAACATGCCGTTTAAAAATAATTGGAGCGTATTCATACTCACGAATGCATGCAGACGCTCACGTACGCGCGTTGACGCGCGTGCACGCGCGTCTGGTTGCGCCTGGAACTATGAATGCACCGTTAGGCTGGAGACATCACGGCTGAGTGACTGACCCAGTTCAACTGAGTACCCAGTTCAAAGTTCTGTACGCTCACTCGCTTCTATGTTTACGTGTTGGAGCCTAAACATTCTATCTACAGGCTAGCTGGTTTCGAGTTTCAACACGTAGACATACAAGCGAGTTTATGCATGCACAATTGTGTGCTGGGTACTCAGTTGTGGGGGATAGTAGTTGTTGTGCAGATGCTGCCGTCGCTTGTCACACTCTTTAGTTACCATGCAGTTATGTACTCTTTGAGCGCATGAACCAGTCGGTTACCAATCAGTCATTCCCAAACTCAGCTCCATTATATGCCACTGAGCCACTCTCGTCTGCTAAAAAACGGCGAATTGTGCAATCTAACTTTTGGTGTCAGCCATAGCCCTAACCCAAACCCTTTCTGGTGTCAGCCAGAACCCCACGCCCTTTTTGATACCACTATAATCATGTTTAAGGTAAAAGGCCAATCACGTTGCTGGAACTCCTCTCACCGCTTTGACATCTATTGTATTACCTACTACTGCACTGAGCGCAGTATAAAAAGAAAAGGGTAATACTTCTTCTGTCCCCCCTCCTTAGACGGGTTGGTACATACATTTTTTGCATAACATAAATATACACATTTGTTTTGGAACATATGATTGGAACCACAGAGCATGTACTTCTGATAATTTATCAGATTAGATATTTCATTTAGGCTACGCTAAGCTAATTAAGTCCAGTTTGGGAAAATTTCGATGTACCGAAAAGAAATCATCGGACCGGAGCCTGCTGGGTTTTACTTTATTTACGGATTTATTAATTTGAAAGCTATCTAATCGTGTTCTCTCAAATAGGTTCAGCTTATTTATAGGCAGGTGGGTTAGCATATGAATGAACCACCTGACCTGAGTGTCACTGTCAACCAACTCAGAGTTCAACAGCAATGCGATGATGACAGCTTGACACAAATTTATATAGCGCGTGACAATGCCACTTCTTATTTATGATATTTATTTGTTATATATTAATATATGCCGAAGGTTTTGTTTTTGTCACAGCACTCGAAGTTAGTACCTGCAACTCGGAAGGTAATAAATTAACATCTGCACGTCATAATAGTGTCGAGCGAAGTCCTCTACCACCACATAAAATGCCTTTTTAAGATGAATTTTATTGAGCGTATAGAGGCAGTTGTTTCGCCAAAACGCACTGCGTATGGCCTATGGTTGGTTAAAACTCTCAAAAATCAACAGTTTTAAAACAATTCCTTGACGTTTAAAGCAGTAGAAGCTTCTCGATTAGCGCATTCGCATAGGCCCGGAGACTCTTGCCTTTTGCAATCTTGCAGAGAGCTAGGTAAGCGTTTTCTGCATGCCATATTGCAACTGCAGAAACAAGCAGCTGCGCTACCAATTGCTACCACGTATACGCACTCACTTGCTGACTCAAAATTGACACTCTTACTTTTGCGCATTTCGTATTTTGGCTTTCTTTCTCTAGGGCGTGCGGGAAACATTGCTTCAGTCATTTAATCTGCGAATGATTTTTCCCGTTTAATCGCGCCCTTGCAACCCCCCCTTTGCTGCAGATCCTAGAAGACCATTGTTGTCAGCTTGGATTAACCTTTCACGATTATACCTGATTCTGACTTATCATTAATCCAGTTAGCCTAATCTTTTGCTTGTAATATTCAACGGTCCCCTTGTTTTAGTCTTTGTCCATTCGAGGAGGATATCCCAGATTTTGACGGCTGGTTTCTTCACAACAATATAAGGTATAGAAGTATTCACGAGTAAACAATGTTTTGTTCTTGCGCCGTTATTGCTTTGAAAGTATTAGATTTTTAAAGGCACCCATCGTCGTTTTAGGCAACACTACGAGTCCGTCGTGTTTTGAGTGACAGCTGACCATTATGTCTGGCCAAAAAACATTTGTTTGGACACAAGCAGTTAGTCGCTTAGTAGACTAAGACAGATATTTAGCAGAAGTGAATAAACCAACTAACCAGCCAACAAATGTTTTTCATTGAGCTAAAATATCCTGACTGGTTAAAAATTTTCGACACTTTAAATTTTTAAAGATATTGGATGAAGATAATATTTTGAAACATGTGCTATAGTTTATTGCAAGAAAATTGAAGAGGTAGTCTTCCACCGAAGCTTAGATAAATATTACACGTTTCAGGAATTAAGAAGACGTTGTGTTTTATCGATTTCTGCAACCACTAAATTACAATACAAATCCAATTAAAATTTAGTATGGATATGTTTTTAACTTTGCTTGGCTGAAGTATTGAAAAAGTGTTTCTATTTCTCGAAATTCAATTATTTCACTCTCGATTCCCAAAGGGAACCATAGTTTTGTCTCTATTCTGCAGACTGCAGAATTTTGCAGAATTAATACCGAATGGTCGCAAAACACAAATCTGAATACAGTTTCGCGATATTCAAGTTTTTGTTAGCTCGGTTCGAGTTCATGTTTTTTACAGCCACCTCAGTACCTCACCCCAGTCGGTGCATCGGTTAGGGATAGTGCCAGCTTAGAGAAGGAGGTGCTGACACTGAATAGCAATTACGAGAGTGTTCTACGTGTTTACAGGGCTATCAGAGGACCTCCATTTCGTCGACTGTAATGGAGGTTCTGTTGTAACGTCACCTCATGGGCGGCCAACTCTTGACATACTCGGTAAATTGTCCAGGAGGGATTATTTTCTGGAAGCTCTAGACTTCACATGATTTTCCACTTATAGCGCAGTTAGAAACCACTGTGCTATCAGAGTTAATTCGAATAATAATAGTTAGAGTTAATGTTAGTACATAAGCTTGCATTAAGCCAACTAAGCAACTAAGTTTGTACGAAGCTAAGCATTAAGAAACTAGTTGAAAGGAAACGTTGAATCGAAAACGGTCTTCAGATGCGTGCTCTGCGATTTCACTATATGTTTACATGCTTGGCTTAGCCCTATTATGAATCAAGGTTATGTTAATGACGTTTCAACCGATACCAAGAGAGAAAATATTTATGTGTCATGCTGTACGAAGCGAATTTCGCAGTGGCGCTACTACTACCAATAGCTTGGGTAGAACCGAAGATTTCTTAAAATAGAGCAAGTGAATAGAGTTGCTTAGCGAATACTGCAAAACACTGAAAATTTATATTCTGTATTACTTTTGAGAATAAGTGTGTATACATGTTCGTCATAAATAGTATTGTAAACAAACGATTTTTTGTTGGACTCTATTTTTTTACACGATCACACCTGCTCTTAACAACAGATGAGAGAGAGCTACCTTAGAAGTGGTCTCTGTCGTTTCCAATCCTTAGGAAAACAGGATTATCAGGTTGCTTTCATTAAAGCGCCAGGTTTCGGCGAATAGTGTAACACTCGACAGTGACTCACAGAGAAGGTAGACTTCTAGTGTAAAATTAAGCACTTTATGATCGAAGGAAACAATTTTGAGGGGGGGGACAGCAGCTTTCCTCTTTGAAAAACGCCTATGTACTTCTTCTGCATTTACCAAATTCGTATTGGTCTTTGACATGAGATTGTAAGGGAAGCAGGCCAGTGATGGAGCCGGGTCACTTAGGCTTTACCCTGTGACCCGATTTTTCAGACAATTAAAAAATCTGCAAAATAAATTTGATTTTGCCTAAAAACGCGAAATTTCGGCTTACGTGTTCCATCATCACACGGAACGGATAGCTATATGTTCGCTCTAAGTTTTTTGAAAAGTATTCGATAAGACTGTAGCATTTTCTAAATTAATGCAGAAATGAGTTGGCAAAACCATTAATTTATCCGTTTGCGAAATTTTGCAGGGTATAGTATGATTACTTCTCCAAAACACGGAGTATATATTTTAAAAATTTGGGTTTTATTTTTGTATTGCGTAAATTGTTTACTTATATATCATCAACATTTGCCTTGGTTGCAAAAATGTTAATCTGCAAACCCATATAGTTCTGAAGATTTATACAATCAATAATCATGAAACTGATAAGCTAAACAATATATAATCTGCCAGAGACAGACAGATTCAAATAACCTCAAGCTGGGAAAGTGTTCATGACTAAAATATAAGAAAAAAGCAAACTAATATTGCACAAGCACATTGAACAAAAATTTTAGCTAAAATAAGTAAAGGTTAAGTTAGGTTAGGTTAAGTTAAGTTAAGTAAGGTTAGTTAAGTTAGGTTAAATTAGTAAAAGCTAAAATAAGGTTAAGTAAAAAAAATCTAAAATTTATTGTTAATTCAAAAAACCGCGTCAAGATCGGGTCGAAGATCTTGACCCGGTGACCCGGTGAACTGATTCCATTTCTGAAGCAGGCATAGGCATAGGTATAGGCAAAGGAAGCCTGATATGGGAATTCAGCTGACGGCCTTGTTGTGTAGCATGTCTGTCTTTACATCAGAAGGGCAGTGGTTCGATCCCAGGCCGGGCCAATTTTTTGCTTTCAACCCTGACTGAAAAGCTGACGTCCCGCTTCCGTTGTCTTCAGGCACATACAAACACACACACACACACACACACACACACACACACACACACACACACACACACACACACACACACACACACACACACACACACACACACACACACACACACACACACACACACACACACACACACACACACACACACACACACACACACACACACACACACACACACACACACACACTCACACACACACACACACACACACACACACACACACACACACACACACACACACACACACACACACACACACACACACACACACACACACACACACACACACACACACACACACACACGCACACACACACACACACACACACACACACACACACACACACACACACACCACACACGCACACTACATA
Organism: Trissonchulus latispiculum; assembly: GCA_030248195.1. NCBI lineage: Eukaryota > Metazoa > Nematoda > Enoplea > Enoplida > Ironidae > Trissonchulus > Trissonchulus latispiculum. Next base: position 43,689 of record JASAND010015571.1, read on the forward strand.
CATAGTTGCCGCATTTAGTATTTATGTGCTTATATTTTAACTTTGACTTAAATTTTTCAGTTTTAAAACTTTCATAACTCTAAGCAACTCCGATCTTTGTACTTTTCTTCTGATCAACTGCAAAACCGACTTTTTGGATAGGTTGGATTGGATGAAGAGAGAACGGAAGAGGGAGGTCCAGCTTTTCATCCAAGGTTGAAAGCAAAGAATTGGCCCGGCCATATCACCACACTAAGTAAATGGCCTACCAACAATTTTTGGCCCAAGCGCTTTGTTGGGCAAAGTCTGGGTGGATTTTGACGCGTCACCGCTCCTGCAAATTAAATAATGATTATATTTTCGAAAAAAATTGAGAAACACTTTGCTTGCAGAAAGAACTTGTGAAAGATATTGGCTGTCAAGTTGAAAGCTCATAGGAAAAAGAGCTAGTCTATTCATTTACACCTGTGTAACTTTGTAAGCATTTGCCATTGAATGAGTGACTGGAAAAAGGTGAGGGGGGGCCAAACTCAATAAACAAAATATTAAGGAAACAAATAATTTAAAGCTAACCTTATATTTAGAATGATTAAAGTTTTAAGCTTAACTGCTAAGATTTATTGAAATAATATTTTATCCGTTACGACCCTGTTCTTTCTCTTAATCTTCTCAAATACATCGGTACCTTTTCGTATGTCGTTTCCAAGAAAACTTGAGCACACACTTGAAGCGAGAGATCGCACAAGTTTTTGACTCAACTGTGCAATTTCGCTGGAAACTCGCTTAGGTTTTTTCCAAGTAGCATTTTTGATAATTTTTTATCCTTTGACAAAAGGACAGTTTCATGCCAGTTGGTGGGAAACCATCCTGGCTTGATAAGCCAGTAGATTGTTCTCTTAATTCATCAATTGATTTAGATGAAATCGAAGATTTTGATCTGCTGGCATAGTAAGAAATTTCTGAGCATAAATAGGCAAGATGCATCATTGCTAAAGACATGCTAAATTATCGGTCGATTCTTCCTTCCATTTCGCTTCCAGCGGAACGACTAGTAACACAACTGATTCTTACTTTCAAGGAGCGAAAACACAGGTGGAGAAGAGAAATATACTGCATTATTATCTCTTCTTCTCATCATTGTTGTGATCTTGACGGTGCTCCTACGCTACGAGATAGTTATGAAATGAGAGACCCCTCCCCATGTTTAGGAAGAGATGGGATAACAGACAGCCATCTTGTAGAAAATCCCTGTCCTTTTGGGAAATGTATATGCCAAGGGATTAGGATAGAGTAGACTCGTCAATAAAATAGTTTGCCATTTTGGATGGTTGGCTGTAATTTTTTGGGTAACCTGAGATGTTTCGATTTGGAGATTGGAAAAAACTGAAACGATCCGTTAACAGAGGGGAATGAATTAACCAAAAAGTTTTGAAGTCCTCTCACCTTAAGTGACCAATAAATCGGAAAACTAACTGGCTGTTGGATTATCCCCAAACCCCATCATTCTTCCTAATCTGACGAGGGTGTCATACTTCAATAGTTTGAGGTTTCGATTTTCCATGACTTGGTCGTTTTTTTATTTTAGTATGCCGGGTGGTAAAGCACCTCGGTTTACTCAGAAGCCGAAGATTAAGCAGATGGCGGAAGGCCATCTGCTTATGGAATGTCAGCTGGAAGCGGCCCCAGAACCCACAATCCGATGGGCTCACGGGACCGATGTCCTCTCAGAAGGGACTCGTTATGTCATGAAATTGGAAGGAAAAGGAGAAGACAAATATATAGCCACACTTCTGATCAAGGTAATGGTCATTATTCTACAAGACATAATGGTCATGGTCATATTTACGTATTACGGCCGTTTGCACCAAATGTGGTTAACCATTTGCTAACCATTTGGTTATTCGCTAACCAAATGGTTAACTAACCATTTGCTAACCATGACCATTTGCTTAGCAGCAGCTTCCTTGCACCAAATGTGGTTAGCAAATGGTTAGTCAACCATATGGTTAGCAAATGGTTAACAGGAGCTAGAGGCGGGACTTCTTAGAACCAATCAGACTACGCCGCTGCACTAGTTTATCCAATAAATTACAGTGAAATTTTAAAAGGCTTCACTCACGATTAAACATATTTCAGTGTCGTGTTTCTATACAATTCCGATCTTGTGCCTTCTGTCTATACGAAAGCGAACTTTTATAATTACTAATAAAGCAGGTTCAAAACATTCGTGAGACAAAACTTCACTATGCAGTTGGTAAAAGATAAAGGTCATATAAAAGCAGCGACATCTAGTGATCAACTCCACAAAAATTATAATTCGAATACTATTACCTTTCGATTTGAGCAATGGAAGATAGTTTTAAGTTTTCTTACCTACCTTACACATAAATCACGCAAAAATATTGAAACACTTCAACATGTTAGCCTATATATACTCCAACATGAATATATATTCCGTTTATTCTTGCTTAGTTGTACGGTTTGGTCTGTAAGTCTCTTGCCAGAACCTGAAAATCAACTGCAAGTTCGTGGTTAACCCTGCTCCATAGCAGGATTAGCCAACCCCATGTTAACCACTTGCTTAGCATTTGGTTAGTAAGTGGTTAAGTTAACCACATTTGGTGCAAAATAGTTTGTGGTTAACTTCTAGTTAACCAAGTGGTTAGCAGCAAATCTGCAAACCATTTGCTAACCACATTTGGTGCAAACCAGTGTTAAATTGGGATTTGAACAGTTAAAGATTCAAAACAATCACTAACCTCGAATATGTGTGATCTTGTTTCAGTGGCATCTAGAAACCACAGTTATCAGGTTAAAATCCTGTAGAAGCGGAGGCTAATCCATAAATAACCCGTTGGGTAAAGCTAAACGTTTAGGCATATTTCCAGGCACAGCTTTCAGTAATACTTACTTTTAAACATCTACCGGATAAGGACAGAGTATAGAAACGAACAATTCTTTGCTATCCAAATTACGTTTCAGAGCACCTGTTTTTTGCATTAACTCAAGTCGTCAGTTCCTTCAAATTACCAATAAAGTAAAATGCTTTTTTATGAAAAAATGTAAATTAGTGGTTTTGTTCCGTAGTGCCTCTTACTTTCAAACGTTGACGACTTACGCAGCACGATCTTTCATTTGTTGTTTATGCTTTTTAGCTTCCACTAGAAATTGTTAAAAAGCTCGTTTTCCCATTGTTTCTAAACTGTTCCAGAAATTCCGAGCAACACAATTTTATCAAATTTCTTTTTTCAGGACCCTACTGCCAATGATGGCGGTGCGTACAAATGTACAGCAGGAAACGACCTGGGCGAATCAAACGCGAACATAAACCTGAATTTTGCAGGTAAAATCTTTATTCTCAATAAATGTTCATTTATAATCTTCATTCTTCATTCTCAATATGATAACTGGAATTTGGAACTAAAATGGGATGCAAAATACAGCTAAAAAGTAAATAAATAAAACTTCATCTACAGCTTATAGGTTTGTGGTAAAACAGAGAAAAGGTACAGGCAACCCCGAAGAATTCCCCTACCTTTGTCGGAGTCTGGGGTGCTGGTGTCACAGGTAAATTTCCCCCGTGATATCTTTCCCCCCGGAAAAATTCCCTAGGGAAATCTTTCCCCACGGAAAGCTTTCACTAGAGAAATTGTTCCCCCTGAAAAATTTTCCCAATTTTTTGCGCTGGATTTACTAGTAGGAGTTGCTAAAATTGATACTTATTTTCATGTCGCGTATTTAATTGGTGTAATATTTTATCTATTCGCTGCTCTTTCCCAACCTGCTACCGTGTACATGAATTAGAATAACATTGTAATTAATCCGTACAAAAGAAACAGAAGCTCGGATTAATTAAACACTTAAAGTTAAATGACTTGGATTAAAATTATATTTCGTTTATATTTATATGATCTATTTCTTTAATGTACCTTTTATGCAGAACTGTGGAATTAGAATTCTAATTAAATCCTATTTCAATAATACTACTTCGGATAAAAAGTCATCGAGGCAATTTCAATCCACCAAACTTAGTAGCATAATTTAATGGCAAGAAACTTAATTAAGATTGTAATCCTAGCTGCATTAAAGAAATGAGTTTAAATCTATATTTTGCTAAAAATTCAGATTTGTGTGCCAGAGAAATTTCTAAATCGGGCAGAAATAACCAGGATCAATTGGCATCGTTTGAAATATCTTGTCATAAGCTGTGACTGCTTTGTGGGAAGTAGAGTTTTTATCAGGCCTTACAACCTTATTGAATCAAAGTTGCTTACCCAGAATTTCAATTTGCAAAATAGTCAAATTTGGCTGTTCTCAAACTTCAAAAATTAATCAACATTTTCGAAGGCCTAAATTAATTCCTACAATTCACCTTTCGAGATAGTACTTATGGAGTTGAACGCGAAATGAAATGAACTGAAATGGACGTTGAACTGCCCCGTTTGACCGTTAGTGAGGTTTCTCTGTCGCACTGAAAAAATCACCACTTTTTCGTTTCGGATCCCCACCTCAGGCCCGAAATTTTAAGGTCTGTGGTGCTGTAGTGACAACTTTCTTTCTTTCGTCTATTACCTTGTATCTTCCTATGTTTAACACATGATGATCTTTACTTTCAGCTGAAAGTACTACCTCTACCTTTAAGAGATCTGACTTAACTTTTACAAACTAGTTAAAAGATCTGCACTACAAAATATGTTAAAATGAGAAAAATCTGAGATCGAAAATCGAAATCGAAAAATCAAATCAGTGGACTCCCTCCCCCACAGTGCATTCAATTTGACAATGTCAAAGGGTGGAAAGGCGAAACTACTAACAATACGAAACTAATTGGATACGTAACATAGAAATAATGAGCAAAGCTGTAAAGTTTGGTTACAATTCCTAAAGCGAATACATCCAAGAAAATAATTTTTTGGATGATTTCAAGATGGGAAAGATTTCCAAAGAGAAACTTTTCCGGGGGAACAATTTCCCCAGTGAAATTTTTCCGGGGAGAAAAATTTCACGGGGGAAAATTTTCGCTGCGACACCGGTGCTCATTCCCTGATACATAGTCCTGGAGTCAGTTGTTCCATCTCAAATGATGACTATTAACCGTAGAGGCGGGGCCAGCTCAAGATAGATGCCCCACGCAGTCTGCGGTTACCTTCCCACATAAGTAGTAGCAAGAGTACATAATAGAATAAGAGTATGAAACTCTTACGCTACTATGTACTAAACATGCTTGATATGCTCGGGTCGCTAACTCGGGACGCCCCCCCCCCCCACCGAAAGTTTCGGGGGGGGTCCCACCCTACACTAATTACATGCTTTCATATAAGTGTGTGTCTGCTCGCAGAATTGTTGCAGATTACATTCCTACGAATTTTTGTTTTGTGCAACAATTTTTATATCAGTGGAAAGAGCAGAAAAAATGCTACAAAGTAGTCGAATTAGTTTTTGAATTACATTAACCTAATAAAAGTTATAATTAATTAATTAAAAATTACTAATAAAATGCCTATCGTAAGCCTAAGCTAATTAGCGAATCAGCGAGCAGACACACACTTATATGAAAGCATGTAATTAGTGTAGGGTGGGACCTCCCCCCCGAAACTTTCGGGGGGGGGGGTCCCGAGTTAGCGACCCGAGCATATCAATCATGTTTAGTACATAGTGTAAGAGTTTCATACTCTCATTCTATTATGTACTCTTGGTAGTAGCCATTAGCCGACCAATTAAAGATGAATGGCTTAGTTGACTAGAGCTTACGGCGAACCGATAGGCGTACTTTGCTTTAAAGGATTTGAGAACAGAAAATTGAGAGTACATCTCAATCAATAGTAAATAATTATACATATACATACAATATTTTATACATTCGTTTTAAGGTCAATGTGATTCGCTTATTTTAGGTGGTCAGGAAAAGAAAGCAGGAGCACCCCAATTTGTTGGCAAGCCCAAGATTATTCCAAAAGACGGAGGTGCCATCATAATCATGGAGTGTCGGGTGAAGTCCCCCTCGAAACCGACGCCCACATGGTTCAAGGATGGCACTGAAGTCAAGGAAGACAGTCGATTCAAATTTATTTTTAGCCCTGAGGCTGACAACACGTACCTGATTCAGTTAGAAATACGGGTAAACAAATTATGATGCATGATTGATCTTTAGTGAATGGACTTGTGACTTGAGACCTACAAACAGAAATTCAGCATGGAAGTAGCAGATATTTACACCAATAGTTTTGAACCGACAAATATAATAACATGAGCAATTTTTCATAATGAAATTCCTTACGTTATTAACAATTAAGTGATACAATTGTATCCATGTGTGCATTTTAGGACCCCATAGCTTCGGATGCCGGGCAGTATAAGTGTAATATAAAGAACGATAGTGGAGCTACGAACGCCAATTTGACCCTTAACTTTGAACGTGAGTTGTTGGGAAAGCTTTGAAGTTCTACGCTATTAATTATTAAATGTTGAGCTTGCAGTGGGATTAGTGTTTGTTGCGTTCTTATTTTAGTTGGCTGGCCTGCTCCATCGATCCTATTTTTGCAAGCAGTCCTTCCCGGCCTAGGCTGCCCTGCTTAATCAGTTGGGACAGTTTGTGGACAAAAGCGATCACCACGGACGAACAAATTTGTTTTTCTAGGGTGACAGCTTAGAGAAGCCGGATAAACGAATGACGGGGAATTTGATTGAAAATTTCAATTCTGTTCGGGGGGAATATATACCAAGCTGGCTAGGCGACCACGAAAATAAAGTCCGTCGAAAACGCTACTTAGGAATAGGATGCTTCGTCGTAGGAGCAGTTGTCTTTTATTTTAGCTCTCGGTTTTGTCCCTGCAACAATTTTTACAAATATTGGCAAGATAGACAACATCTGCCAAAATTCTATTCTGCCAAATTTCATTATTAAAACAATTGGTTCAGCTTTGGGAAATGCAAAGGAGTAGAAAGAATGAATGCCTCTTTCCGGCTCACAGATTTGCTTGACTTTCTACATTGCTTTACTACCCTTTCACGCAGAAGGAGTAAATAGAAAAAAGTCGGATAATCAGAAGACATAATCTGGGTTCTTAGATCCAAGATATCTAAAAATTAAAGAGTTAACTAGTAATTTCCAATTAATCCCACATATTTCCTAGAATTCATAACTATTTTATCTATGACATATTCTGATACATTCGACATCTGCAATAACTAAACAAATAATCATCAATAATTTTAGAACCAAAGCCACCAGAAAAGAAGGAAGACGTTCCGAAATTTACCCAGAAGCCCCAAATTTCACAACGTCGCGGCGAGGTAGTCATTGAGTCAAAGGTGATATCGAGCTCCAAACCTTCAGCTACCTGGTTCCGGGATTGGGTCCCCTTAGAACGATCCGCTAGAATTACGTCAGAGTCCGAATTTATTGCGAACGATGAGTACCTGTTCAGACTCAGAATAGCGGTAAGTGTATATAAATGGTTTGTACATCTTAAGGTGCTGGTATCGCTTTGTGTAAATTCGACCCTACAAGCTTCAATTCTTCATGAAAGTGGATGAAACTTTCCAAATATATTATTTTCGTGCTCTTTAACATGCTGGGACCAGTCCCGGGTTTTTAGGTGCAAAGATAAGAAAGTTTTGGTTTTCGCCCTTATTCTCTCAGTGCATAGTCGCTACACCGGATTGGTTGTTATGGCTGGAAAGAGGGCACCAAAATGAACATTTTTGCTTTTACAACTTTTGAGCTAGCTCTAGTGGTTAAGGCAGTATAAGCCAAAAACGACTTTTGGGGTCAAAAATGGCCATTTTTGAAGAAATCAGTTTTTTCAAAATTACTGCCAAATCTTACAGACAATTTTGGCTTATTTATACTCAATTGATACACCGTCAAATTGCGCATTTTATCAATACCTATTCGCTAGAGTCCGTTGCTTTAAGCTGGAGAATTCGCTGAAAAACCATTTTGGCAAAATTGCGATTATCTTGTTTTGAACATTGATTTCTCAAAAACTACCCAATGGATTCGCGTGATTTTTGGCTGAATGAAAATTCGCCCTATTGCGGAGGGACGTTTTTCTTGGTTTGAGCTAAAACAGCTCCAGTTGTGAGAAAACTGAATAGAAAGTTGCGAAATTTCGTGTCATCGCGCATTTGCCGTATTTTCTGGAGTACTAAGACTTGTTGAGCCAAATCCCAAAAAATGTCCCTCGGCCCACATGTCCTTCATATCATGGCAGAAGAAGAAATTTTGGCCGATTCTACAGTTTTGAGAAATCAATGTTCAAGAATTTTTGGTCTATGTTCAGTCTGTCAGATGTCAAGCCTGTCGGCATTTTTTGCTATTTTTTGCCAATTTTGCTAATTTCTTAAGCTCATGTTAATGTACAGATTATAAGCTTTAAAACGATGTATAAAGCTCTTTCCAACTCCCAAAATTGTGAAAGTTATAGCGTTTCGAAAAGTCACGACAAAAGCATTGCACAAAAGGATACCAGCACCTTAAGAAGTTATTTTAGGTCTTTCCCGATTAACCCCCCAGTCCCCACCACTCAAAATTCTTAAAACCTGATCAATTG